>OZ024746.1:53230919-53235919 GCA_964016885.1 Eledone cirrhosa
TATATATATATACACACACACACTCATATTTATGCATTTATATATGTGTATGTATATATATATATATATATACATGTATACATATATATGCATGTGTATATATATATATGAGCATGTGTGTGAAATGTCTCATGTGGTAAAGAATTACATGTGCATGCGCGCATACACACACACAATGTACAGTATGTATTGCTGTCATATATAAGCACATTCTTGTCCCATTAAGTTTCTTAGTGTGTATGTTTGTATGTATACATATATACACGTGTGTGTGTGTGTATATATATATACACACATTCACATGAACACACACATCTTATATACACATGGTATCACAGTACAAACACAAAAACAAAATGCCAACGATTGCAGGATGTGTAAACCATAATGTTGTGACTGTGTAATGCCCATATATTTGAACGCAGAAAATAGAGAACAGAAAGCTCAATACAACAGATGAAGAGAGTGTGGGTTGTATGGGAACAGATTTAATGAAAACTCACATAAATTAATTGTTTCTACTTTTGGCACAAGGCCAGCAATTATCCCAGTGCATTACTGGTACTTTATTTTATCAACTCCGTAAGGATGAAAGGCAAAGTTAACCTCAGCAGGATTTGAACTCAGACCTTAAAGGGCCATAACTCTTTGCGGCAAAGCATAGCGTCCGACCCTCTACCAATACTGCCCTCACATAAATTAATGATTTCTGATTCAGGCACAAATTCAGCGATTTTGGGAAAGTTGATTAAATTGACCCCAGTGCATAGCTAACCTCGGCGGGATTTGAACCTTGGCGAGATTTGAATAATGTAAAGGGCCATAACTATGCCGCTAAGCATGTCTGACGCTTTACAATTCCGCCCAATCCACAATGTAAAATTGGTTTTTGATGCCACTACAAACAGTACCCAGTCAGTCCACACTATATGTTAGCCATATATATATATATATATATGTATATATATACATATATACATGTATACATATATATGTATACATGTATATATACATGTATACATGTATACATATACATGTATATATACATGTATACATATATATGTATACATGTATATATACATGTATACATATATATATATACATGTATACATATATATATATACATGTATACATACACACACACACACACACACATAAATAGGTTATGCGAGATGAACTTGCACATATCTGACCAACAATGACTTTGTAATATCTATCATTTCTCTCTCCCTGAATCTTTCTTTTTCTCTCTTTATATATCAGAGGCATTCAGTAGCATTCACCTTCTTTATCCTCACTAGAACATATGATCGAGCCGTGGACTCAGAAATCCATATCACGGGCAACCCATCTTGGAGAGCAATAATTTCAAAATATGAGCAGTTATAGAGTAGCAAGATACCATTTATTTTGCCCTGCATAGGATAATGTTCATGCTGGAAGCACAATAAATCATCCTATCCACACTGAAAGACATGCATAACTTATTGTTTGCATAGTTTTCTCTGTTGCTATGCAGAAATAAGATGGTGATTATTAATCACACACAAGCATTTTTATGGCACTGGTTAACCTTGCAGACCTTGTAATATACAACCATTTATAAGGCAATGTTTTACAATCAGTTGTCTTCTTGGCACCAACCATTTCATTTACTTCCGGTTTACAATTCTAACCGGAATTCTTTCACCTCTTTCTGTTCAAACTGGCCACTCATACTGATGTTAAGGCATTGTTCTCAAAATAAATAATATCAAGATTTCATAGATTTGATATTATGTGAGATAGTTATTTGAGATAAAGCCTTTACCATGAAAATATAATAGTAAATATAGAGTAATATAAATGGTAAGGGGTTAAACCTTACACACACACACCTACAGAGCAGAAATATATATGTTGCATAAAAATATACTACACTATGATAGGTGTTTAATCAGGCATGTCAGTCAGTCAAAGATATATCCTAATAATTGTTTCTACTTTAGGCACAAGGCCAGCAATTACCCAGTGTAATACTGGTACTTTATTTTATCGACCCCGTAAGGATGAAAGGCAAAGTTAACCTCGGCGGGATTTGAACTCAGATCGTAAAGGGACGTAACTATGCTGGAAAGCATAATAATTGTTTCTACTTTAGGCACAAGGCCAGCAATTACCCAGTGCATTACTGATACTTTATTTTATCGACCCCATAAGGATGAAAGGCAAAGTCAACCTCAGCAGGATTTGAGGTTAACTTTGCCTGGAAAGCATAATAATAATAATAAGGAGTGATTACAACAGATGTCTCATGTAAGTAAAGAAAATTGTTTTGAAAATCTAAAAAAAAATATATTAACAAAAAAAAATGTGTGTGTGTGTATATATATATATATATATATATATATATATATATATAAATTTTAAAAAAATTTTTAATTTATATATATTTATATATATATATATATATATATATATATAAATTAAAAAAATTTTTTGGATCTACATGGCTTTAAAAATGTGACTTGTTTGCATAATTGCAAAGAAATCGAATATCATTATTAATATTTGAAAACCTCAGATTACATTTATATATATTTATCCCAAAAGAAAAATACAAAAACAACAGCAAAGCATATGTAAAAGCAAAACTGAAAAAAAATCTTTAAAAAATACTACTACTATACTACAACAACAAACAACAACAACTATTTTACTACGAAGGTGAAAAAAAAATACTAAACAGACAAGTTTTACTAACAGAATAAAGCAAAGAGGTTGGGGTGAATAATAGGCAGGTGGGTGCAGAATGTAACAAGAAAAATGTAATAATTATAAAAGTAATAATGTTGCATGCAAAGCCAGTTCAAACATTTGTAGATGATGGGGGAAGAATGGATTAAAAATGTATGATACATTGATAAATTGCATTTCTAAAATACCATTGTAACCAGTATAATTTTGTGTTATCACACATATCTTAAAATTTAACCAAAATTCATTTGGTCCTTTTCAATTATTTGAAATTGAAAATAATTATAAAAAGCAATTAGAAATTTTTGTTGTGAAAATTAAAATATATTTTCTCTCCCAATATCTCATCCTATTTTGACAATTGACTACATAACAGCATAGAACTCCTTTGTTACAAAATTGCTGCTTGTTCTACTACACAAAACTATGTTTTAAAGTGTTTATATTTTTCTAAACATATTCCATTATAATTTTATTTAAGAACCTTTGTTTAGTTATGATCCAAACACCAGCTTAATGATGGTAAAGTTATCTTTGATTATTTTCAAAATTATTTGAAAATCATTAGCAGTGGCTTTCATAAGAAAGTAATTAGTGTTTATGTTTATGTTTAATGAAAATCCTTCCATCATAGTTTTATGTAAAAACCTTTAAGTTGCAAATACCAGTTTAATAATAAAGTTATTTCACCAAAAAAGAAAAGAAGCCAAACATCTGATCAGTAAAGGAAACAATGTTTCCATTAGTCTTTCTATTGCTGATACCATTGGCTAGTCACAACCTTTGGCAGAACATGCAGCTTTACTCAATACAATGCACCATCCAGTCTAGGAATCGCGATTCTAACATCCTAACTGCTAGGCATCCTAACACATGGCTTTTAATAAATTCCTCCAAATTCTTGATTATTTTCATTAATTAAATGAAAATCATAGGCAGTGATGTTCATTAGAAATATGGTAACAAAAGGGTTTTTATTATGACCCATAATTCCCAAAGTTATAAAACTTGTACCCAACAAAAATTATATTAATTTTATTTTAAAAATCTAAAAATAGAAAGTGAAAAAACAAAAACATACACTAAAATAATTTCTATAAAAAAAAAATCCCCAAAACAAAGTTCAAATTAAAAGGTGGATTGTAACAAATAAAACAGAAAAGCTACTGAGAGGGTTTAATACTGTTGACGACAGAAACAATTCTGGAAGCAAGGACTCTGGTGAATATCATCTAAACAAAACTGACCAAAAACAATAGGAAGCAAACAGGCAGTAATTAATATAATTTCTCGCATACACACACACAGATATACACACATATATTTCAAAGATTTTAAAAAAGTAAAAAAAAAATAAACACCCAAGTCTTAGATATATTTTTTTCCAATACTTGAAATCTTTATTCCAATAAAAGAATTTATATATATTTTTTTCATTTTCTCATTTTTTTCTCATTTTTTAGAATTTTTTTATATTTCGTTAATATTTTTTTTTTAAAGTTCAGTTCATCACAAGGCCAATTGAAAGAGAGAGAGATAGAAAAAGGTGGGATATAGAGACAGAGAGATGGGAGATAGAGAATGGAACAAAAAAAACAAAAACATTGTAAATTGCAGAAAAGAACAACAACAACAGAAAAACAACAAAAACAGATCTATCACCATATCTGAGGCAATCTGATGGAAATAGGAAGTGACACCCGCACACATATATCCCCACTCATACTGACACCTCCCCACAGGCATTAACGAAGCCAGTCAACAACAATTGACACTAAAATCCTCCACTCCAAATATGGACATTTGTTGATTTTGTAAAATTAGATTTTTGTTTTCATTGTGTATCTTTAATAAACATACTTGCATATATAAATGTGTATATGTCTGCGTATTTTCATCATCGTTTAATGTCCATTTTCTCATGCATTAAAGGTAAGAAATAGGAGAAAAAAGTACTCAATACTGGAGGTAGAGTATAAAATGGTTGACTGAAGATATAGATGGTAATTTTTGTTTAAACTTGTAGTTTCAGTCAGTTTTGTTGTGACTGACTAAATTTATATCTATTTTATACACACACGCACAATAAATATATATATATGCATTTGTGTGTGTGTAAATATATATAATTAGTCAAAGCTGACAGAGGGAAGGCTGCTGAGCTTTGAACAAATGTATAAACTACAATATGTATTGTGTACTTTTTCAACTATTTATTAATTCAAATGTGAATGTGTTTGTGTATATATATATATATATTTCAT
>OZ024746.1:53238419-53263419 GCA_964016885.1 Eledone cirrhosa
CATATACCCATATATGCATACATATATAAATATACACATATATACGCATACATACATATATATACACATACATATATATGCATATATATATATGCACATACATGTATATACGTACATACATATACACATATATATGCATACATACATATATGTACATATACAAGATTGTGGTTGTGTGGAAGGGATGAGGATGGGAGTAGTTGGGTAGGTATTAAAAGAAAATGAACAAGATTTCAAGGAGGGCAAGGTCTGGTTGAATTATATTTTAATGGGGAATAGGGATATTGGGGTTTTAGAAACAATTAATTTGGCTTTGAAATTCTTTGTTTAATGAAGTGGGGGTGGGTCCAGTTTTATTGTTCCTTCTCAAATTTAACAAAAAATTTAAATAGCCAAAAAAATTTTAATAATAATAATGGTTTTGGCTTTTTATTTCTTTCTTTTGAAAAAAGAATAGCGTCACCTTTTTTTTTTTTAGTTTGGTTATTAATTTTTTTTGTTATTTTTATAATCAGCACACATGCTTCACAGGCACAAACGTGCTCATACACACATACACAAGCTTGCACACGTACACATGCACACACAAACACACGCACAAGAAAAAACAACAACAGAAAAAAATCTTGTTTTGTTATAAAAATTTAAAAAGTTCACATGTATACACATATATACATATATAAGTGTTTATATAATATACAATATATTCATATATATATCTAAGATATATAATGTCATATACATTATATAATATATATATCATGGTATATTATATATATATATAGTATATATTTGTGTATATATAATTGCAATAATAATTCAAAATTAAATAAAAATTGTCCAAATAATTTCTTTTTAATTATTTATCATTATTTAATTTTTACCATTATAATTTTTTCAAAGTATTTTTAAACGTCGATAATTTTTGTTTTTATTTTAAGTTTTCTATAAATCTGCAGCCCCTCCACACCCCACCAGGAATTTGGTTTTCTTTGGTTTATAATATATATTTTGCATCATTTTTTTCTCTTTCTTAAAACAGTTGAGTGGAAGCAGGGTTGTGGTAGGGGTACGATTAATTGATTTGAAATGGGCGTAGGGTGAAGATTAATTAATTTGAAAAACAAACAACAACATAAAACATTTAAATAATGTTTGTACAGGTGGGGGGTTTCAGGTGCTGGTGATGGTAGTGGTAGTGTTCTGGCATGGCTGGGAGGAGAGGGTTGATTGGAAAAACTTTAAATGGCAAATTCTCATGTTTCAAATTTTGAGATAAATAGTCTTGTTTTTATTTGGTTTTAAATGATCATGATAGAAACTGCACATGTATGTATATGGATATCATATATATATATATATATATATATATATATATAACCAAACATATACACATGCATATGTATATAGATAAATGGATGTAAATAATAATAATAATAATAATAATAATAATAATAATAATAATAATAATAAATGTAAAATATTTAATCCTGCATTCAACATCTCATTTTGGGAAGTCCACCAAATATGTTATATGTGTGAGTGTAATTTTGTATATGTATGTGTGTGTGTTTGTATTTATGTATATATACATATATATATATATACACATACATAAATATGTACACATCTATGTATGTATATACAGATTCTTTTATAAATATACACACACATGCATACACATGTATATATATATGTATATATATATATATATATATAGATAGATAGATACACATATATATATATGTATATATATATGTATATATACATATATAATTGTATGAATGTGCGTGTATTTTTCTTTAAAAGTTTATCAGAGTCAACCAAATGTCCTCAACTTATGAATTGAAAATCTGAAAAACAAAATTGAAATTAAACAGACCAAAAAAAATAAATAAATAAAAATAAAATATAAATATAATAATGTTAATAACAAAAACAAAAATAATGAGAAGAAGAATAAGAATAACTGCTTCTAATTTTGGCACAAGGCCTGAAATTCATTGTAGGGGACCAGTCAATTAAGTGACCCCTGTACCTGCCTGATACTTTATTTTATTGATCCCCCAAAAAAAGATGAATGGCAAAGCTTAACCTTAGTGGGATTTGAGCTCAAAATGTCAAGAGCTGGAAGAGATACCACAAAGCAGTTTGTCTGAAGTGGCAATAATTCTGCCAACTCCCCAGTCTACTACTATTAATAATTGTTTCTACTTTTGGCACAAGGCCAACAAATACCCCAGTGCATTACTGGTACTTTATTTTATCAACCCCGTAAGGATGATCAGCAAAGCTAACCGTGGCAGGATATGAACCCAGCTTATAAAGGGCCGCAACTCGATGCTGCAAAGCATGGCGTCCGACCCTCTACCAATACTGTCAATCCACCGCCCTTCCACTACTACTAATAATAATGGATCCTGATTTAGGCACAAGGCCAGCAATTTTGGGAGAAGGGAAAGTCAATTAAATTGATCCTAGTGCATCACTGGTACTTTATTTTATTGACCCCTGTAAGGATGAAAGGCAAAGTTAATCTCCACAGGATTTGAACTTACTTCTACTAATAATAATAGTAAAGAACCTATTACAAATGCTATATTCCGATATCAAATTTAACTTTTGGTTTCATTTGTAATGTACTTTAATCATTAACAGTATATTACTGGTACTTATCTAGATTCTCTCCCAAGCTAAACTAATATTTGCTGTATAAGTAGATCTGACAACACCTACTCTAGTGAGAGTTAGACCAAAAACTTTGCTTAATTGGTCTATAATTAATTAATTTATATTATTCTCGAGATCAATGCTACAAACCTTATGTGAGATATAGGAATGGCTAATTAAATTAATCCTATGGTGTTGTGCTCTTGAGCAAAATTCTTCAATTCATGTGTCTTTTCAGAATATAAACCCCCTCTCATAAAAAAAAACCTAAAAAATATATAATCCCTATGAGATGCAACATTGTAGGAGGCTAATTAAATATACATAGTTGTCAGCTATAACAGCAACAATAACTGACTGATTCTTTATTTCTATCAATTTCTGAATGTATGAAAAGTAAAACTGACTCTTGTGAGATCTGAAATCATTATGTAGAAATAGAGTAGAGACTGCTGCTAAACAAATTGGCCAATGCTCTAATGATGTTGCTAATCTACCACCATCTATTACATCAGTCATGTAAAACTTAACCCAAAAGACAACTAGACATAAATTTTACTTTTGCACTACACAACACAGTAAGACATAAAGCTTACTGTGGACCACCAAAATGTTGGTATGGATCATGTTATGCATTATGTTAGTCTATAGCAGTGGTCCCTCAAAAATGATTGATATCAACCCTGGGACGTCCCAGGTGCTTGACAGGACTTGACTAAAAATTGACATGTGTATAATAAGAATTGGAAATATATAAAATAATTCAATAAAATATAATTTGTTTATACTGGTTTCTGATTTATATATAATTAGTCTTTGTCTAGTTATGTTTGTATATGCTTGGGACTGGTGGGTTGGCAAGGATTCCATGATACTTAGAGAGGCATGAATCTCACAACTTTCAGTGCATTTCAATGCTATTATGTCAAACTTGAGATTCTATAGTTTAAGGAACTAGAGGAGGTTATTATTATTAATTTCTTGATTGTGCTCAGCTCTGCTCATATCTAAGACTTTGAACATAATAAATCTTTCAATACAGAATAAACAGATCATCATTCTTAGGAAAATCAATATCGATCTCTCATTATTAGTTTAATCTCTATCCCTAACTCCAGGTACAACACATCATAGATTTTTTTTTTTAAATTCTATAATTCAGTCAGAGGAGGAAATACAATACCTACAACCTTTTCCAAGGTCTCTGAGATAGGTGTGGGGGAGGGGGGAGCAAGATCTTAATGATCTCAGACCTGGTCTGCATTCTTGCAACACATTGAACTCTTAAATATGCAGAACCACCAGATGGGTGTATTAAACTGGAAATTAAATTAAATCTAACCCCCACTTCCAAAAAATAATCCATGTTACTGTTGGGCTTGTATACAGTTTCTACCTACTCAATTTCATTTACAAGTCTTGGGATTACCCAAGAATTATGTCCCAGTAGAGATGGACCTGGTTGACCCGTAGTGAGCCATACTTCCAACGTTTTCCGTTGTGACCTTAACATCCTCACTAAATTTTTGGTCAACAAATTGCATAACAGAGTTGGCTAGCTGTTCATCATCATCATCATCACATCTGCTCAGCCATGAATTTACGATCACTACATCATATCACAGATAGAACACATACAGACACACCCACATACACTGGTGTCTTTCTGGCTAACATGACATGAAGCCAGTATTATTACTGATTGCAATATATAATATCAAGTGATGATGATGATGATGAGGATGACAATGATAATGATGTGTGATTTCATTTTACGATGAACAAACTTCAGTTTTCTAATTACAAATTAATAATAAATAAATTGGAGCACAAACAGAGAATCATCTCACCCTTTCTAATTGGAATGTAAATTTAGTTGTTGAGAGATATGAATTGTCTGTGATATAATTAGGTTATCTTCACTCTTCAAGAATATGAAAGGAAAGGAGCTGATCCTCAGATCAGACCCAAGAGCCCCTGCTTCCATTGATCTTTTCATTGCTGGTCAAAATTCCCAGTAGGAGTGTCACGTCCTTTCCATTTCTAGAAAGTGGGATTTTGAACTCAGAATACACAGTCAGAACAGATACCACAAAGCTTCCTGTCTGTCACAAACAATTTTACCCATAGACCACAACTGGACTGGTACTTTTAGACCCATGTCAGCCCTGACTGAGCAGACCAATAATCAACAGCACTCCAGCTGACATGAACCTACTGTATTTAACCCCTTGTGCACTAACTACAAATGTAGTTGTGACAATGAAAGTTGAGGCATGAGAAAATTCTATGATTCACATTCATAGTCTGAGGGGTACTTGTTTCTGATGTAAAATAGTCAGTGATTGGATGAATTAGGAATCTATTTTTAGTTTAAACCAATCAGAGAGTGTTTTATAAATAATTGTTTCTACTTTTGGCACAAGGCTAGCAATTACCCAGTGTATTACTGGTACTTTATTTTATCGACCCCGTAAGGATGAAAGGCAAAGTTAACCTCGGCGGGATTTGAACTCAGAATGGCAAGAGTGTTTTATAAATAATGTTTGAATATAAGTTCATGTTGCAATTAATCATTCCCTTTTTGAAAGAAAGAGCTAGCAACATGTTTTAATAACGATAATTTATATGAATAAATATGGTGTCAGAAAGTGAAAATGAAACTTTTTTTTATGGCTTGATTTAGATGAAGCACAAAAGAAATATGATTCTTGTATTGAAAATGGACAGAATTTGTCAGACATTGATTAATGTCAGAATCTGACTGATAATGTATTGATGAATTCAAGTAGAAATGAAGGAGATAGTGAAACCACATTGAAATGGAGTGATCAATTTTCTGAGAAAATCCTGAACCAGAAAATATTTTGGATTCTGAGAAGAAAGAACTAATTTTTTTTTATTTCAAATATTTAATAGGGATTTGTTCGATTTGGTGGCAATCAAACCAAACAGATATGTTGAAACGTAAGGCCCTGATCATAAAAAGCATAGAGGGCCTATTTTGCATTTCAGATATAGTGATGGGAGTTGATTCTGTCCCTAATCAGGATATGTACTTTTAAAAAGCAGGGATCAGGGAATTGATTACAAGGGACAGACTGGACAAACTGAACCAGTATTTTTATATTTCAGATGTCACCCAGAATCTAACATATGGCAACTCTGACAATAACAAACTTGCCCATGTTCAGCCATTTAAGTCACACTACAGTACACACTGTGAAACATCAATTGATAAAGGCATGATTGCTTTCACTGAATGACAGCTTCAAACAATATCTTCCACAGAAGCCTACAAAGTATGGGATAAAAGTATGTATGTGGGCTGATCCACACAACTATGTAAATGATTTCCAAGACTGGAAAATATTGACTTTAGCTCTTAATATCCTGTTCCGATATAACCAAAAATACCTAGAAAAGGGTTTGTTAATTCAAATAATTATACTACCTTACCTAGTGGACACATCTTTTATTTTACATATTGGAGATAAAACTAATTTCTAATGCAATGCAGTCATTGTAGTTCTGAACCTTTTCAAGAATGTTTTGCTAATGTGGTTTCATGAGGTACAGGACGTTAAGAATTAATAATTTAATGATGATGATGACTACCATGAGCAATTATGACAATGGATGTGTATGTGTTTGTTGGTTTGATCTGAATATCATAGGCAGTGTCATTCATTACACATGGTAACAAAAGGGATAATAGACATCAGTATTTGAATGATATTTTATTTGATCAACCCCTGAAGGGTAAGATGTACTAAAATTAATATAGCAGAATTTGAACTGAGAACATAAAAGTATGTGACTAAAACATACATCTAATAGTTCACTGGGTTTTTGTCAATCACCATAACAATTGTTTCTACTTTTGGCACAAGGCCAGCAATTATCTCAGTGTATTACTGGTACTTTATTTCATCGACCCCGTAAGGATGAAAGGCAAAGTTAACCTCGGCGGGATTATTGACCCCAGCACATGATTAGTACTTTCTTTTAACTCTATATGGATGTGAAAGATAAAGTTCACTTCAGCTAGATTAGAACACAGAACATAAAGGACTGTAACTAAATGCTGCAAAGCATTTTGTCCAATAGTGTAACAATTCTGCCAATCTACTGCACTAATAATTATTTCTAGAATCAGCACAAAGCCATCAATTTAGGTGAGGGGTGAGTCAGTTAAATTAACCAGAATTTGAATTTGGAGCGTTAAAGAACTAGAAGAAATACTGGTTTAATGACTCCACTAAGCTACTGCCAACTAATGTTTCTAATTTAGTCATAAGGCCTGCTAATCGGCAGGTAACGAAAGTTGATTAAGTAAGTCCCAATACTTAACTGCTGTTATATTTTATTGATCATGGGAGGATGAAAGGCAAAGTTTACCTTAATTGGATTTGAACTAATGATTTCTACTATAAGCACAAGACCAGCAACTTTGGGGGAGGGGAAAGTCGATTAAATCGACCACAGTGCATGACAGGTACTTTATTTTATCGACCCTATAAGGATGAAAGGCAAAGCTAACCTCAGCCGGATTTAAACTCAGAATATAAAGGGCCGTAACTATGCTGCTAAGCATAGTGTCCGACGCTCTACCGATACTGCCCTTAAAAACTGAAAACGTTTAGTGAGGATTGAAGCCCAGTCCAGGATCTCCACCATCTCTAATACCTGCCACTAGGCCACCGAGACAGCTAATGATACGTGTATGGAATGCAGGCAAGAGTCAGTGTTAAGTTGTGGCATTTATACTGTGCCTAACAACACAAAATATAAGGCAGCAAAGGAAATAAGAAATAAAAACAAACAAAATAAATAATAAATAATAAATAAAGAGTAGATAATAAATAATGAAAATATTGGTAATTATAAAGGTTACATCACACTTGCTAATTATTGCTCATTACATATTGCTTATGTATATACAATTATACAATATCTCACACACACATATACATACACATATATACATATATGTATATATATATCTATGTGTAGCCATATTTATACATATGAGTATATATATATATATAGATAGATAGATATGTATGTATGTATGTATGTAGCCATATTTACATATATGAGTATATCTATATAGCCATAGCCATATATATATATATATATACATAACTGTATATATAGCTATCACATCCATTGGTCCTAAACTCCTAATGGAGATGTAAGGGCCCTGTCATAACAAATGGCATGCCTTAAGACATTTTAAACTTGGTAGAGACCATCCTTTTCCAGGTCTGAACAGCTGAACCTTGAAACAATGAAAGGCAAAGTTGACCCTGGTGGGATCAAACTCAATGCAGAGAGCTGTAATGAATATCACAAAGCATTCTATCCAAAGTTCTAATGACTCTGCCAATTATACACACACACAGACGAAACACATTTATATACACATACATATAAATGTGTGTATTTTATAGACATGTGCACACATTTGCATTTATAAATAGAAAGGTATACTTTTGATAAATCTAAGAGCCAAGCCTCTGTAAAAGCACAGCCTACTGTTGATTGAATCAACCCCCCCCCCCCCGTATATCACTGGTTATTAGTCACTGGAAGAGGCAACAAAAATGAACTGTCTATACAAACACAACACACGCATATGTGTAAGCATACAATGAAAATGATATATATATATCATCACACACACACATTATATATATATATATATATATATATATATATATATATATATATATATATATCATTTTAATGTCTGCAGGATATACATATGTCTACCAGGCGCACGAACAGAAGGATGTGTTTTTCTGACTGCAGCATATCACAAAATCCGATTTTCATCTCAGGATACCGTTCTTATAAAAAACAAATGCATGACTTTACATCTTGGATTGCATGAGAGAACTGTTGAAATAATTTTTATGAATAAACGATTTATGTAACATCAGCATCTTTCTTAATGTTATTCTTATATATATATATTATCATCATCATCGTTTTAACATCTGCTTTCCCTGCTAGTAAAGGGTGGACATTCTACATAAACTAAGATAGTACTGGAAAGGAATCTGCTAAAAAGTAGCCATAGACTGGGTGGTGGTGATGGACTAAATCTGTCATCTATTCTGTCTTTATATATGCACCTGTAGGGATGCTTAACACATTATGATCCTGATATGGTGCATTTAAATCTAGTGACGCCCATCCCTTTCCAGATTTGAGCAAAATGTTATGCAAAAGAGATAGAGGAAGAATCAATCCCTGTACTGAACTGGTACTATATTGACCTTAGAAAGATGAAAAGCAAAGATGACCTTAGGTCAGGTGGGGGAATTTGAAATAAAATCATATATATATATATATATATATATATATATATATATTACATATATATAAACATATATATGTGCGAAAATGTATAAGGAAAAAGAACACAGGAGAACAATATATTACAATGATGATATATATATATATATATATATATATATATATATATTAGTTTAATCCTTGATATAGTAGGAAAGGTATCTTAATGTTTTGGAAGCTAATCCTCCATCAGATGATACATGAGAGATAGAAGAAAAAATAGAAAGATAAACAAGAGTAAGAAAAGGAAGAAAGGGGGGAAAATGTTATTAAGGGAAAGCATGAGTGTGTTTTGTCAGCCATTTTGGAGAAGTGTGTGGTTAAAGATTTTACTTTAAGTTCTGTCTAAATGCTAGGAGTCCTCCGCTAAAGCTTCATGCATGCATTGAGTCACTTTATGTCTTGCAACTTAGCAGTTCAACAAATAAAGATCAAAAACATAAGAACCAGACATGAGTACTGGGATCATTATAAAAACACATATTGGCATCAGTATTTATTTTAGTCTCGTACTTTATATTTACATAAACATATATACATAAACATTATATATATATATATATATATATATATATATATATATATATCTAAAAGTGTAAAGTGTCTTAAGCCAGAAGGCTCATTTGGCCGGTGCTTATCCCGGTTTCATGGAGTGGAGCAAGACTCCCCCTGGACAGGATGCCAGCCCATCATATGGTTAAACTCCCATCTATTGCTGGTACTCATTTTCAGCTGAGTATACTGGAGCAATGTGAAATGAAGTGTTTTGCTCAAGAACACAACAAGCAATCCAGGAATCGAACGCACAACATTATAATCGTAAGTCCAACACCCTTACCACTAGGCCACGTGTCTCCACTATATATATATATATACTTACAACACAACACACACAAACAAGCACATAGGTTGCATTATTTTAACTCACGTAGCCCTCTATGAATATTCATACTACAATGTATGAATATGTATTATTCATATATATGTAAGTTATAACAAACAGCTGAATGACATGAAATGTTTTTAATAAACCCAACAAGTCAGCTGTTTTGAACACAGACAGGCATAGATGCAAACACACACACATGGCTACAGACACAACATACTCACACCTCATGCATAGACACAACAAACGTTTTAGCACAACTATATTTTGGACTGGTTTCTAACATTGGCACAATACTATTTGTGTTTTGGAGTCAGAGGTACTAGTGTTGATTATAATTGACCCTCAGTACATGACAGGTTGGTATTTCATTATCTACAGAACAATGAAGAGACTAAACGAAACGCCACAGGTACCATAGGTAAATAAGTCTGCTGTCTAAAAGCCATTAATTTTAAATCTTTTGCTAAAAATCTAACAAACTGGTACTTGTTCTACACTATTGAGCTGTATATTTATCTAGAAACCTTCCACCATAATTTTATATAAGAACCTTTGTTAAATTATGTTCCAAATATAGGCTTAGTAATGATAAAGTTAGTTATATTACTAAATCCCTCCAAAGTTTTGATTATTTTCAAAATTATCTGAAAATGATAGTGCCTTTCATGAGAAATATGTTAACAAATGAATTTGACTTCTAGAAGTATATGAACTCATAACATAGAAAGGAGCCATAAGTACTGAGTTATCTGGGAAAGTGAATTGATTAAATATCTGGCTGAAGGAAAGAGAGAAAGAAATGGCAACTGAGTTGCATTTGAGGTTTGAACCATTGATACAGAGGTTTAGTACTGAACCATTACATCACACACACTATCAAAGATTAAATAGTTTAGTGTGACACTCTACTAATATCATCTTTCCACTAACATAATGGTAGTGATGAAAGCAATAATATTACTAATAAGAAAACTTGTTTCAATCTTGGTTCAAAGCCAATAATTCAGGAGGAGAGAAAGTTGCTTAAATTGATCTCAGTACTTAACCCGGAAAGATGAAAAGGAGATCAGCCAGATTTGAATTCAAAATATAAAAAGCCATACCTATATGACTCAAAGCACTTAATGCTTCTGTCAATCAACCAATAATAATAATAATTTCTGATTTAGGCACAAGGCCAACAATGTTTTGGTGTGAGGGGAAAGTCGATTAAATCGACCCCAGTGCGTGACTGGTACTTTATTTTATTGATCGCGTAAGGATGAAAGGCAAAGCTAATCTCGGCAAGATTTGAACTCAGTATGTAAAGGGCCGTAACTATGCCGCGAAGCAGGGTGTCTGCCACTATTGATACTGCCAACCCACAACCCTCAATCAACTAATAATGATAATAATAATTGTCCCTACTTTTGGCACAAGGCCAGCAATTTGAAGGGAAGGGTAAAGTAGATTAAATTGACCCCAGTGCATGACTGGTATTTTATTTTACCAACACTGTAAGGATGAAAGGCAAAGCTAACTTCGGCAGGATTTGAACCAATAATAATAATACTAATAAGGAATTTAGTGTTATTAAAATTATTGTTGTCTTGACAGCATTTTAAAATGACTGTCTGATATTTCTCTTTGATATGCCATGACTGCGTGGAATCTTTATCTCCACAACCTATATGTTTTGTTTAGATAGTAGATTGAGGAATTTTCTATTTCATATATTTAAAGGGGCGTGTAGTTGTCTCAGGAAAGAATCACAGAACATATTTTATGGGCAAAACCAATAGACAAGTGACCCAGTGGTAGACCCTGAGCAAGCTGGTGGGACAGCATCCATGAGCTTGGCTGGTTATGCTTAGGGATCCAGTTGGATCAGTTGGAAACAATTGCTTCTGACAGGACACACTAGGAGTGTTTGAGGACTCTGCCCCCCACGACCCTCCCAGAAATAAGTGAGTGAGGAAGAAGAAGAATATATTTAGGAAGGGCATTGAACTGTAGAAAACCAGCCAGTAATACTCAGGTGACCATGTCTCACTCACTCATATAGGAGTATTACTGGCTGGTTTTCTACGGTTCAATGCCCTTCCTAAATATATTCTTCTGACGTGGAAGTTAGACGTTAATCGATGATGATGATGATGATGAAACCAAAATTGAAATTTTATGATTGGAAATTATATATAAATTGCAGAGAGAATAGATACACATATAAACCACAAAAATACAAGTAAATATATGTGTTGTGTAGATATAAACACACTGTTATATAGTACCAACATGTTGGGAATCTCATCTCTTAAGTTCTTTGAGGATAAATAAACCAACCAGGTCCATTATTTGTGCAGAACCACTGGAGCCCATAGTGATATTGAAGTTGTTCAGTGTATCACTTCTGGTTCAGAGACCCCAACCAAAAATATATACATACATTTACACACACACACATACATACGCATACTTTATTGGTTGATGATGAGTGATGATGGTATATCCATTTTGTTAGTCTGGCAGCAAAAGCAAAATTATTGAAACACAAATGGTGGTGAGGCAGTGGATGTGGTAAAATAATGTGGTTGTTTGTGTTAGTGATGCTAGATGTAGTCATAGTCGGTGATCAGTATAAAAAAAAAAAATGTATATAGCAAATAAATATTAACTTCAAAAGATGTTCATCTTACCCCACTATACTACTTGATCCTTCTTTTATCTTCCCATTCATTATTATGGTGGGTTGTTTTTTTTTTGTTTTTCTCTTTATTTTATTTATTCTAAACTTTGCATTTTGGTAAAATAACGATCAAAGAGACATCACAGAATATGTGAGTTTCCAGAAGATTTTTAATGTCATTGTCTCTAAGTCAGCAAAAGAAGACTAACCCCACAACAAGATCACAGCTTTTGGCACATTTTAAAACAACAACAATTCTGATGCCATTGATGAAGTCTTTACATAATTATATGATGTGTTAGAAATTCACAGTTCCCACTTATGGAGGTTTAGCAGGACTTCTATGAGGTTGTATCTAGGAGGTTTCATAGGTATTTTAATGAAAGGGACCCTAGATCTATGATAAAAAGCTATGTGAAATGAAGTATTTCACTTGAGAACACATGCCAATGTCCAGGAATTGAGCCCAAGTTTTTATGACTGTGAATTCAACACTACTCACTGGGCCATGTCATCACAAAGTTTAAGACTCCCTAAACTGGAAGGAACACAGGTTAAAATGTTGAGATCGACAGCAACAATAAAACAATTTGAACTCTTGAACTACATGCTCACATTCCAATACTGTATCCAATTGGTCATTTCACTTCTACATTGATTGAGAGAATATAAAATCTAAGACAGGATTTTAACCTTGTTAAAGTAAAGACTTCACTGCTACCCCATAATTGCATTCCTTAATCTAGTCTTCAATTTACAATAACTCCAACATATAATCAATAAAAGATGCCAGCCTTCAGATCACATCAAGAAAACAATGTGTCCATAGTTTTTTTCCTCTGCTGATACTTTCATCCAGTTACAACTCCTAGCAGCAGAAGGTGGCATTTGAACTCAGAATGCATAGAACCAGATTAGCTACCACAAAGGCTCTCCTCTAACTAAATAGCAATTCTATCAATCCACTGCTCCTAGACTGGTACTTTATCAACCTTGAAAGGATGATATGCAAAGTTGACTTCAGCAGAATTTGAACTCACCAGGCAAATGTCCATTGTGAATCACACACTACCATCTTAACCCTCTTGATACGAAACTGCCTAAAGCCACCCCTCGTTATTTGATACTAAACTGTTTATTTGTTAAAAACCTTCCATCATTATCTTATACAAAACCTTTAAGTTATGCTAAACACCAGCTTAATCCTTTTGAAATCAACCTGCCTGAAACTGCCCTAGCTCTTATACAAATTCACTTGTTTTAAAGTGTTCATATTGAAATGAAAACCTTTTATTGGTATTTTAGGTTTGAAACTTTTAAATAATGTTCCAAACAAAGGCTTAATAATAAGAAAAGTTTAGGTATATAATTAAATTCTTTAGATGTTTTTTTTCAAAATAATTTCAAACTATGGTGTGAAAAAGATTAATAGAGAAGTTATTTTTCTAAATCACTTCAATTTTTTTTTTATTATTTTCAAAATGATTTGAACATCATAGGCTGTGGCTTTCATTAGTCATGTAGTAATGAAAGGGTTAAATGAAGAAAGACATTAAACAATGTAGTTCTTTTCATAAAAAATAAAACAAAACAGGATAGTAACAGAAGTTGCATCTTTGACCGTAAGTCTGCTCTATCAGGAATGTCTTCTACCTAAACAACAAAAATCATTTCACAACCATTTTGAAATTTGAGGGTCACATTGTTGAAACCTCCAAGCTTAGGTCAGATATGTTGTTGATTACGAATAAAATCAAAGATGATCATTGCCAAAAATTATAACAAACATAATTGTTTGGAACATTTGTCACTGTCAAGCATATGATTGGTTGGTTAACATTGTCATGTTACCAGCTCAAGCACAAAAAGTGATGACGTCATATTTATTATGGAGTCCATTTTTTGAGGCAATGTTTTATAGCCAAACATCCTTCCTGATGTTAACCATTTTAGTCACCTCTTACAACATGTAGTAATATGGTGTTCCTCTTCCTTTATTGGCAGAGGATGAAAGGCAAGGCCAACCTCAGTGGGATTTGAACTCAGAACGTAAAGGGCTGTAACTATGTGCTGCAAAGCATGTTGTCTGACACACTACCAATACTGCCCTTACTAGTATTACTACTACTACTAACGATAATTGTTTCTAACAGGTACAAAGCTAGCAATTTAGAGGAGAGGGAAGTCAATTATATAAATTTCAGTATTATACTAATACTTTATCAGTCCCTAGAAGGATGATAAGTTAAACATAACCTCTGAATGTAAATGGCTTCAATTAAATGCCACCACACAAGCCGTCCAGTGACCTAGCGATTCTTCTTTCCCACTAACTTATGTAACAATAACAAATGTGTTCCACTGGGGTTTGATTATTCGCAGGTGCCTCTGTCCGCTTTTCATCTACAGGGGTAATTTATCTGATTTTCTCAACTATTATTTATTATGGACGTACACATAAAATATCTGCTTTGTTTTTAATAATTGTTTCTACTATAGACATGAGGCCAGAATTTTTGGAGGAGGAGTCAATTAAATCGACCCAGTGCATGACTAGTACTTTATTTTATCAACCCCATAAGGATAAAAAGCAAAGCTAACCTCAGCAGGATTTGAAATCAGAATGTAAAGGGCCGTAACTATGCTGTGAACCATGGTGTCCAACGTTCTACCGATACTACCAATCCACCGCCCTTTCTAATAATTGTTTCTACTTTTGGCACAAGGCCAGCACTTATCCCAGTAAGGATGAAAGGCAAAGTTAACCACCCTTTCTAATAGTGATGACAAATATTAATATTTGCTGAATAACTTGTTTACATTGCATCCACTCCTAGATTAAGGCCTCACTTTGTCATGGTTCTCAATGTTCCAATGACAATAGGCAAAATTATGACCAAGAATTATCAGGAAATTCCTTGACACAAACTGAAAACAACTATGAACAGTAATGGAAGATAATAGGAGAAAGGACAATAATACTTCTCCTGGCCATAACATCAATACTATGACTACAATGATTATAAGGATTTCTGATTCAGGCACAAGGCCAACAATTTGGAGGGAAGGGAAAGTCGAATTTATTGACATGAGGGCATTACTGGTACTTTTTTTTATTGACCCCATAAGGACGAAAGGCAAAGCTAACCTTGGCAGGATTTGAACTCAGAACGTAAATAGTCGTAACTATGCTGGTAAGCATGATGTCTGACGCCCTACCGATTCTGCCAAATTTCTAATTTAGGGACAAGAGCAGAAATTTCGAGGGAGAAAAGTCAATTATATCAACTCCAATATTTTATTTTATCAACCCCAGAAAGATGAAAGGCAAAGTTGACCTTCGCAGGATTTGAACTCAAAATAATAATACTTCCTTTAAAGACCAAAGTCGGTAGATTCTGAAATACTATTGATTATGTCAATAACAGTACTTCAGTCAGTAATTCTGTCAGACAAAATGCAAGCTGACACTTGAAACCAGAACATGAAATGTTACAGCCGAATAACCAGGAATCTTATCCAGTACTCTACCAATTCAATCACTGGAAGCTGCTATGTAATCTCTCAGCCAGCTAGAAATAGCGGCCAAACCTTAAAATCTCAGCCTACCATCTTAATAAAGAAAGGTCACACAGGGTAATGTTGTCCAGGATATGTTATTTGAATGAGGGTGATCAGGTCTGTTTGATCGGGGCTTTACCAAGCCAAACAACATTATCTATAAATAATTTCTATCAATGTCAATGTCACAAAGGCAGAAATTGTGGAAGAAAGGAACCACCATATATGTATCATCCTTAGTATATGACTGGTACTTTATTTCATCGAAACTGAACAATAAAAGCTAAGTCGGCCTCAGTGAGATTTGAACTCTGTCCAATGTCCTATCAATTCCCTAATGACCAATCAACATCTTCCATTAATTAAGGTAACGCGTTTATACATGAAACATACTGGGTGTGTATGTGTGTATATATATATATATATATATATATATATATTTATATATATATATATATATATACATACACACACACACACACACACATATATAGATAGAGGGTGATTTAGCCTTGATGAACATGAGAATAAGTACTCAATACCAGTGTAGAGAGTGATTAATAGTTTATTAAGGTTGATCCAGTGGCCTGTTACTTTGGAGTTTCTCCACCTTATAGGTTCTTCAGTTTAGGACTGTCTGAGGAACCTGAAGCATACAGAAAAGATTCTGGGGTAACAGACTACTGGATCAACCTTAGAAAACTAAATGTGTGTGTGTACCATTGAAGGATTTTGAAATGATTGGTAGCCATACTGTCAAGGACAGAAATAATGGAGCATAGGGTCAATATGCTCTGCATAAAATATCACTATATATATATATATATATAAATGCAAGGTTCAGGTGCATGTGTTTGTATGTTTTACACACACACATATGAATTGGATATATATATATATATATACACACACACACACACACACATATATATATAGATATATACATACACAAAAAACAAGACATAACACATAATGAAGATGTTGCCCAAAGAGACATGGGTTGAATTCCTGCCGGACTCTTTGTCACTAACTTTTTCATTGTATATCTGTAGATTATTACAGGATATCATTATACATATATATATATATATATATATGTGGGTGTGTATATATATATATATATATACACATACATACACGTGTATATGTGTGCATATATACACATGTATGTGTGCATATATATACATGTATGTGTGCATATATATATGCATATAAATATACATATATATATATTTATATATACATATATATGTATATATATATATATTTATATATACATATATATATTTATAAATATGCACACACACCATTTTACAAATGTAACTTTTGTTGTTTGTATACCAAATAGATTTGTTTAAAGAACAAAATTTTATAATTTGAAATTAAAAGAAAAAACATTTAATTATATGGATCCATGTAGAAATTGGTTTCATTACAAAGCAATACACTTTGTAAGTGGGGAAGAACCCCTCATTAGTATTTGGAGGTAAAGGAAATGACAAGAACACTAGAAATTATAATGGTGCATCTGTACTAAGTAAATTAATGGATATTTGTATGGGTTTATAAATGTATAGGTTTAAAACAAAATCTGCCTGAAACAGGCACTATTAAAGTCTTTAAATTTAACCCTTGGACTGAAATCTCGTAATATGACAATATTAGACTGCAGCAGTTATATTAACCTGCTGGACACTATAGGCACATTATGTCGTCAATGGAGTAATCTCCCCTTAACACATAATGCAGTGTCAAGGGCAGTAATTCATGAAGATTTCTAAAGAATAAGTCAAAGGTTAGCTATTTCACTAAATCTCCCTTCATTCTAGATTACTTTGATGATTAAAACATCAAAGCAGTATGTTCTGCAAACAAATACGGCTACAAAAGCATTCAATTACAGATTGGGTGTTATGAATTAAATCTTTTAGAGATTACATCATCACCCTAGTAGTTAAGAGAGTTAGGGTCATAATCACAAGGCCAGGGGTTTAATTCCCAGACTAGGTCAGGTGCAGTGTCCTTAAGTAAGGTACTACATTTCACATTGTGCCAGTTCACTCAACAAGAGTTAGTTATGCAATGGGCTGACATCTCATCTAGGAGGAGCACATTGTTAAAAACATCCAACTACCAACTGGTAGTGTTAAACTGGTCAAGATATATAGCAGGAGGAGTAGTGGTGGCAGTGTTGATAGTAAAGTTAATAGCATGTAAGTGCCTGAGTATGTGTGTACCCTTAAAGTAATTCTCAAGTAGAATCATATGGCACAAAATGTTACATGTCTGGACAATTCAGTTAAGGTACAATTTATTTTGTATTAACATAGATGTGGCTGAGTATTCACATGTAAATATACCCTTAATATAAATTACAGGTTGAATCAATGTGATAGAATCAGTGGGACAAGATTGCACTTTAAATTTTAGGTAGAGTCCATTATCTTTTACAGTGTATTCTCCAGATATAGAAATAGTATGACAATGTTACAAAACTGGCCCTTTCAATTAGAGGTACAATCCATTCTAAGAGCTTCCATATATTTCTCTTGCAACACTGTCTCCTCAATTTCCCTTGCACCACTAGTCTTTGGTTGTTCAAAAGACATTACCTAAGCTACCATGCTGTGAAATCAATCCCAGGGCCACATTGCTGTAAAGCAAACTCCTATATTCTTATTTTGGCTCCAGTTTATTTTATTCAGTACAAGTAGATATTAGAAAATTATAAATAGTCAGTTACTCAGAAAAGAAAGTTGACTTGGGCTGTGTGTGTGTGTGTGTGTGTGTGTGTGTGTGTGTGTGTGTGTGTGTGTGTGTGTGTGTGTGTGTGTGTGTGTGTGTGTGTGTGTGTGTGTGTGTGTGTGTGTGTGTGTGTGTGTGTGTGTGTGTGTGTGTGTGTGTGTGTGTGTGTGTGTGTGTGTGTGTGTGTGTGTGTGTGTGTGTGTGTGTGTGTGTGTGTGTGTGTGTGTGTGTGTGTGTGTGTGTGTGTGTGTGTGTGTGTGTGTGTGTGTGTGTGTGTGTGTGTGTGTGTGTGTGTGTGTGTGTGTGTGTGTGTGTGTGTGTGTGTGTGTGTGTGTGTGTGTGTGTGTGTGTGTGTGTGTGTGTGTGTGTGTGTGTGTGTGTGTGTGTGTGTGTGTGTGTGTGTGTGTGTGTGTGTGTGTGTGTGTGTGTGTGTGTGTGTGTGTGTGTGTGTGTGTGTGTGTGTGTGTGTGTGTGTGTGTGTGTGTGTGTGTGTGTGTGTGTGTGTGTGTGTGTGTGTGTGTGTGTGTGTGTGTGTGTGTGTGTGTGTGTGTGTGTGTGTGTGTGTGTGTGTGTGTGTGTGTGTGTGTGTGTGTGTGTGTGTGTGTGTGTGTGTGTGTGTGTGTGTGTGTGTGTGTGTGTGTGTGTGTGTGTGTGTGTGTGTGTGTGTGTGTGTGTGTGTGTGTGTGTGTGTGTGTGTGTGTGTGTGTGTGTGTGTGTGTGTGTGTGTGTGTGTGTGTGTGTGTGTGTGTGTGTGTGTGTGTGTGTGTGTGTGTGTGTGTGTGTGTGCAAGAAAGTAATTTAAGATGATAGTAATTGTGAAAAGGGATTAAAAAAGTAAAGGAATAAAATGCTTATAATGTAACATAAAAATTGAAATGTTGAGATAATAGGCACCATATATATATATATATATATATATATATATATATATATATATATATATATATATATATATATATATATATATATATATGTGGTGCCTATTATCTCAACATTTCAATTTTTATGTTACATTATAAGCATTTTATTCCTTCACTTTTTTAATCACTTTTCACAATTACTATCATCTTAAATTACTATATATATATATATATATATATATATTTATATATGTATGTATATATGTGTGTGTATATACATGTACATATGAATAAATATATATATGTATATGAGACACACACACACACACATATATATATGCACTTATATGTGCATATTAAAAAGGTAAAGACCCACTTTGGTCATTACTGAGCATGGGCTTTGTACCTAGAATGTTTCCATTTGAGAGACAAGAGTGGGCAATGTGGTTCGTGGAAGACCAGCAGCCACCTATGTATACCAGTTTCCCCTCTTCTCCCCACCGATGCCATCCAAGGGAAAGTCTTACAGCTTGGAAACAGTGCTGTTGCAACTCATTTCTACAGCTGAGCAAACTGGAGCAATGTGAAATACATTTTGTTCAAAAACACAATGCACTGCATGGTCTGAGAATTGAACTCACAACCTCTAAGCCACATGCCATCATATATATATATATTCACATATATACCTATATTTATGCCCTTACATTATTTGTCAAATTTTCAGTCAGGTTTGATTCCAATACAATAATGATAATAATAATAATAATGATAATAATAAAAATAAATGACACACCAATGTTCATTTTATTATATTTACAACCTGATGCGATATATGTCATATGATGGATGAAGTTGAAATTGATGAAAGCCACAGCATGCATAACTTCATGACAATGTCTTAACAACTGATTTGGGGGGCATTTCAATAAAAGGGCAAAAAAAAAGTCGATAATTTGTTTGAAATAAAAGCAAATTGTTAGGTTTCTCATACATGACACCCTTTTTTTTTAAATTATTGGTGGGGCTTTGGGAGTCTTTTGTCCATGAGGGTCCACTTCAGATTGCCACTTTTGACACCAAACAATGAATATGACGGAAATGGAGCCAATTTTTATAAGGGACCGTTTATGTATGGGTGTTATGTATGTATATATATATATATATACATATATATGTGTGAGTATGTATGTGAATGTATTGTGGTTACATATGCATGTATTCACACACAAATATATTTATATAAAGAAAGACACCAGCCTGATCTCATAGTGGCACCATACATACAATGCACCCTTGAAAACACATACATACACATTTAAAAAAAACTTTTCCTGTCATTTTTCCTTTTTTAATATATATATATATATATATATATATATATATATATATATATTATATGTATGTATATGTATGTATGTATGTATGTATATAGCTTTGTTCATTTTAAATATTCTTGGTTCTTTGCTGATACCCATATATATATATATATATATATATATATATATATATATATATATACATGTGTATACACAAATATATACACACATATATACATGTATATATGCCTATATCTGTATGTGTGTGAGTGTGTGTGTATGTGTGTGTGTGTATATGTATAATTATTATTCTATGATTTAAATTATATTAAAATCCTAGGGGTGCCTCTGGATACCAACAGGCTAATTGTAATTGCTCCATACCTGGATAGTAATACCCAGCGGGGCTTATCGCTGGGAAGCCGCGACCATAGGCGTAGCTAGGAAATCCAGTCGGGAAAAAACCTGCAAAAAACCAAACAAACAAATATGCGTCATTATAACAATGATAACGATGATACTGATTTTTATATGTAGCATTGGAAGGCATGAAGCTGAGTGGTAAGGATGCTGGGCTCAATAGCTTCATGAATTCAATTAATAACAAAATAGTGAGTTGACTGTCAACTAGACAGTTAATTTAACCCTTTAGCATTTAAACAGTCTTTATCTTGCCAGAATTCTCTCACCTCTTTCTGTTCAAACCAGCAATAACTGGCTGCTCATACTATGTTAACCCTTTAGTATTTAAACCGGTCATATCCAAACAGAAATCTCTCACCTCTTTCTGAACTGGTTAGCCGCAGGTGTGAGCCTCACGAGATGGAATGGCTCTTCCAGCACATCTCCCTTACCATCCTCTGGGGAAATGCCTTCATAATACAGAGATGGGATGGCACGACAGTGGGAGTTTGGCTCTTCCGTGTTCAGAAACATTTATCAGACTGTAGGTTTTATCTACTTGCTATGCATATTTTATTAGAAGAATTTTTGTCATTTGAACCCATTGTAAAGAGATAAGAATTCTACTAATGATGATGATAACGGTTTCCAACAGAGAAATGCAGGGGCCAGGCAAATTCTTTTGGTGGTGGGTATTATGTCGACACTAATATTTTATTTTAATGACTCAAGAAGGATGAAAGTCAAAGTTGACCTTGGTAGAACTTGAACTCAGAATGTAAAGGTCTGTAGCTAAATGTCACACAACATTTAGTCCAACACTAACGACTGTGCCAATCCACACCATACATGATGCTAAGGTCACCACTGCAGTTATTAAATATCAATTCGTTCCTCTGACTTTGTTTGGTTTCAGAGAGTTTTGGCTACTCTAACAGGGTCTACCTATGCTAAACAACAATCCTTAGCAGTTTCGTTACCATATTCCTTTCAATTTTGAAAATGTTTAAGAATCTGAAAATATTGAGTTAAATATCAATTTTTCTCATTATTTTAACTGGAGTTTTAAAACGTAACTTCTTATAAATTAAACAACAAATATCAAGGGAGAAAACTATTCATATAAAACTAACAGCGATAACTCTAACAAACTGCAGAGAAATATCTCTTGTATGTAGATAGAGCTACAATACCCTAATTTTAAAGGAGATAATTTGTCCCAGATGCCGAAAATAAGTACTGCCCCCCCCCCTCCTTTTCAGACCGTGCTGTTTTGTCGAACTATATGATAATTCACTAGAATAGTACGAAGTCGCAAACGCCATTTTTCTAATAATAAATAAAGGATAAAGATCCCATAACTCCTTGTTAAGTCGTAAAGGCACCGTCATACACCGTGTCTGGGGCACTTTTAAACATGGCGGAGCCCAACCCTCTGAAGATCTGAACACAGCCGATTTTTTTCTATAGAGGAAAAATTGACCCTAGTACTTAGACTGGTATTTTTTTTATCCACCTCGAAAGGATGAAAGGCAAATATGACCTCGGCAGGTTTTGAACTCAGAGCGTTCAATAAGGTGGGACGAATGTCGTAAAGCATTATGTCCGACATCTTAGTGACTGACAATTCACCGCTCTATTATAATAATATGAAGGTGCAAGTATTTAAAATGATATATATTGCTAAGTGGTATAACCATTAAACGTGAATTAACTAAACTTGGTAGGTCGTGGGAAATTCAAATTTCCGAAAATCCATAATTACATTTGGACATAAAGATATCGGATCATCCGTTGCATGGAGGAAAATCTATGCATAATGTATATGAGATATCATATACTTAAGGTAACTTACATAGACCGATATTTCTAATGTAAAAATAACCTATAAAATCAAATAATTTCAATCTCAAGGTAAATAATTTTTAGACCGGTGGTTCTCAACCTTTCCTCAGCTACACTTATTTAATCTTTTCGATAACAGCCAGCCACTGGTTGTACTAAGCTACTTACTAAACTAAAAAGTTTTTGTATTTATCTAAAAATCTTCCCGTCACAATTTTATGTAAAAACCTTTGTAAATTTCCTTATTGGATACCAGCGTAACTCTTCCAAATTCTTGATTATTTTCAAAATTATTGTAAAAAAAAAAAGCAAAGTTTTCATTAAAATATGGTAATAAAATGGTTAAATGAATTTTCGCACGGACGCCAGGCATTTTCCCACTACCCCTCCCATATTGCTAACATAGCCAGAAATAACAATCTAAATTTAAAAAAAATTATACTTTGTGACGAATGCATGACCAAAAGTCTGTGTACCATATTTTTTTTAATCGAAGCACTAACATTTTGAATTTAGCGCATGATAGCCTTCAGAAGAAGGCATACTCAATAGTGGATGCGTATATTATAATTTTATTAACGCAGTTCATTTTGGGGGCGATGTTAAAGGTGACTAACTACATTTTGGTGCAATTTTAACTCAGAATGTAACCACATACATGTAACTTACTTACACTGCACAGAAAATTGTAAATGATTTAAGTATGAAGTGTTTAAGGAAGGGAGATTACTTTCCTCAGGGGAGATAACGTGAGAAGAATTCATAGAGAAAATATTACAACGTTGAGAGCTTGGATAATTCAATTAACAGAAAAGCTTGCTCGACAAATCAACGTGCAAGTGACTGAGCATCCCACAGGCAAATATACCTTTAATTCTCAGGATAATTCAGTGGGATAGTTGGCAAAAAGAATGACCTTTTCATTTACCAGTACAGTCCATGGGTTTCTAATTTCACACATAAAAATTGTGTTTTAAAGCTCACACATGCAAGTGTGCGCGCGCATGCATATATATATATATATATATATATATTTATTATTTTAGTTATTGCTCGCACTGATTTTGAGGTATCTGGTCTTTAATGCGAAGAAATATCGATGATAGTCAGAAGATCACTGATGATGGACAGTCCCGATTCTCGCTCTATTTTTCATTCATATATATATATAGGAAAAGTAATTGACAACATCAAGGAGTGCAGTTATATATATATATAATGTGCACACACATGCATGTGTGAGCTTTAAAACACAATTATATATATATATATATAATATCGGGATTAGCACTTTCTAGATGCAATACCACACATATTAATGAAACATATGTAAATGGTATGCAATGAATCCCGATCTTGTACAGTCAACGGTGTATTCATGTAACTCATTATCTAATTGTAATTACTCCATGGATTATTGATTGTGGAACCGTCTAAGCATCACCCTAGGAACAACTTCAAGCAGTAACCCATATGTTATGCGAGTTAGAAACAACTATGTTGAGACAGTTCTCGAATCACGTTACTCAGACTCAAACTCGAGTAACAGAAACCAATTAATAGTATACCTATATGTATATTATCTAAAGACATATTTTCCAGTTCCATCCCGCCTGTCCCCTCAATCTATTTTATTTCTCATTCGTTCTTCTGATGAAAGACTAGCGTCCGAAACGTT
>OZ024746.1:53268419-53283419 GCA_964016885.1 Eledone cirrhosa
GGACAAACACCACTTGAAATAATGTCTGGTCATCTACTGGCCCTTATCAACCACCACCTAATATTGGTTGCTAACAGAAACAATGGATTACAATGTCCAAGAAGTGTATTATCCATATAGGTATCCCTAGTATTTATTTCACTGGCCCAAGGCTCTTTGTTACATATTTCTAATAAAAGACACTGCATATAATCAAGAATTCATAAAGATTTTTTAAAAAAAGAAGATTTTTCTTCCTTTCATTATCACATTTCAAATGAAATACACTAGTTTAATTCATTACTGAGGGAATTACTAATATTATGAATGATATCATTATTAAGATTGGTTTTTATATGGAAGATTTAATTTAAATAAGCACCATTTAAAATATATGGCTCTCTGACTAATAGGACCAGAGCCAGTTATGGCCAGGCTGGTAATGAAAGCGTTCACGGTATAAATTAAGTTTTTTTTATAAATACAGTGAAATTCCGTTATAACGAAATCCATGGGGTATAAAAAGAAATTTGTCGTAACGAAAAATTATTTATAACGAAATTGACCTTACACATGAGCTTGTGTCTAGGGATTGAAAAAAAATTTGTTATACTGAAAAATTTGTTATAATGGTATTCCTTATAATGGAATTTTAACTGTATATATACATTTCAAAATACAGTTTTGTATCATAGAACCAGGGGCAGTTTGTATCAAAAGTGTGAAAAGCAATTTTACTTTGACAGTATTACAACTCAAAATGTTAATTGAGCTAACTAAATACTGGAACACACATGAGATGTAAAAGATTACCAAGTTGATGTGTATGTAAAATAATTGATGTGATGGTAATGTGTGTGTGGTGGACAAGAAATGTTGAGTGAATAAGTTGGTAGTGAAGGATACTGTGAGTGGTCAGAAAATTGAGAAGGAAACGGATAGAAACTGTAACAGACTTCAGGATGCTTGAAATCTCACGAATGAGATGACACAGCACCAACAATGTTGTTATAACTCACAGATGTGTTTAGTTAGTTTCCTACAAGGTTACATCTTATAGCAAGTTCCTTGGTTGTTTTAATAGGGGCCCAGTTCGAGAATGAAATGATGGACTAGATGCCAGACTGGAGCAATGTAAAATGAAATGTCTTGCTCAAGAACACAATATGGTGTCTATTCTAGGAATCAATGCCATCTCCTTATGGTCATGAGTCCAACACCCTAAACACTACGCAACACCTTCACCTCTGAAATCTGTTGTATTAAAGACCTATAAAACCTACACATCCTCCAGAAATTTGTTGTATTACAGACCTATGAAACCTTCACATTAACCCTTTAGCATTTAAACCGGCCATATCCGGTTAGAATTCTCTCACCTCTTTCTGTTCAAACAGACTGTAACTGGCTGCTCATACTGGTGTTAAGGTATTGTTCTCAAAATAGTTAATATCAAAATCTCGTAGCTTCGATATTGTGTGAGATAATTATGTGAGGTAAAGCCTTTACCATGAAAGCATAATAGTATATATAGAGTAATGTAAATGCTAAAGGATTAAACTGATGTTTTAATAGAGAAGCTGATAGTAAAGAGATATCCCAGTCTTATGTTTTGTTATTCAAACCTAATGTAGCAAACTTATGATCAGAAGTGTATCAACCATGACCAGCTCATCTTTATAAGAGATGTAAGGGTCAGTAGTTCATATGTAACAAACACTTCATTGTATCATTGGCAGAGATAAAGTTTCTATAGCTAACATCACCTATGTGTACTTTAGGTACATACAAAGTATCACACTAAAGTACAAGCCCCCTAGCTGTAAATTAAGGACCATAGTTATATGCATAACTATCATCTCCGCTATTAGATCAGCCTTTACCAGGTTTCCTTGATTTAGTGCCCTTCACCTCTTTATGCAGCACACATGTCCTTCATAACATGCAGCTATACAGAAACAGTGTAGTTAAGCCAGTGCACGTCAAAGTACAGAGTATGATCTTGGGTCATACCAAGGCAATCTTTTGTACACTGCATCTCATCCCTCCTATGTACACTGAATCTGATCCCTCTGTGTCCATGAATAATACATTATGTATTCATGTACACTACTATTACACTAATTCATTTTCAAGGTCAATTTTTAAGTGTATGGCATATAGTTGTAGATAGTTACTACACTAATGTACAGGCTACCTAGCCTAAAAAGGGTATATCAGAAAGAGAACCTGTTGTACTACCTATAGGGGACAGCTGAAGGGTTTCAGTAGTATGGGGAGTGGAGCAAAGAGGACGAGGTAAGACAGAAGAAATACAGAAAAGTTGTAAAAGAAAAGAAAAGAAAAGAAAAGAAAAGAAAACAAAAGAAAACAAAAACAACAAAGATTCAAGGCAACAACAGCAACAGCACTGCATATACTATGCAAGACAGAAGCGCATGTTTTGCAGCAGATCTACAAGGGAAAGGGTTAAGAGGTGCTGAGATGATGGGGGTAGGGAAAGAGGTTGACAGAATATTCTTTTTACTATTTATTATTATTTGGATTGGCAGTATCGGTAGAGGGTCGGGCGCCATGCTTTGAAGCATAGAGTTACCTCCCTTTATGATCTGAGTTCAAATCCCGCCGAGGTTAACTTTGCCTTTCATCCTTACGGGGTCGATAAAATAAAGTACCAGTAATGCACTGGGATAATTGCTGGCCTGGTGCCAAAAGTAGAAACAATTATTATGATTAACCTCAGTGGGATTTGAACTTTATGATCTGAGTTCAAATCCCGCCGAGGTTAACTTTGCCTTTCATCCTTACAGGGTTGATAAAATAAAGTACCACTAATGAACTGGGATAATTGCTGGCCTTGTGCCAAAAGTAGAAACAATTATTATTATTGTTATATGGCCTTGTACCTAAAGTAGAAACAATTATTGTTATTGTTAAGGTGGGGGATTAGCAGAATCTGTAGAGCATCAAGCAAAATGCCTTGTAGTATTTGTTCTGGCTCTTTAAGTTCTGAGTTCAAATCCTGCCAAAGTCAACTTTCATTCTTCTGGCTTGACTTAATGATCACTAGTCAAGAACTGAGATTGATATAATCGACATTCCCCACTCTCCCAAATTGCTGGCCTTGTGCCTAAATTAGAAACTTTATATAAGTTTTTCTAGATCCCCAGGTATAGTCCTTGTTTATAAACATTGTTTTATATGTGCAAAGCCTTCATGTTAATAAATAAATGATAAACAATTTTGCCTTTCATCCTTCTGAGGTCACTAAAACAAAGTACCAAACATCTACCCCTAAAACTGTTGGTCCAGTGTCTAGATTACAAACCACCACAATTATTATTGGAGTGACAGAATCAGTAGAATGTCGGACATCATGCTTTGCAGCATAGAGTTACGGCCCTTTGGTTTCTGAGTTCGAATCCTGCCAAGTTTAGCTTTGCCTTTCATCCTTATAGGGGTTGATAAAATAAAGCACCAGAAATGCACTGGGGTCGATTTAATCGACTTTCCCCTCCCCTAAAATTGTTGGCCTTGTGCTTATGGATGAATTGCTTTGAAATACTTGTTCTACCCCCTTTAAATTCTATCTTTAAATCACTGTTGTAAATTTTGCCTTTCTTTTACACCTTTCTCTCCAACCCAAATGCCTGACATTCTGCCCAAATTGAAACCATTATGTCACTGTTATTGAGACAACAGTGCCTTGTGTTGTCAGTTACACTTCTTTAACTCTTTAGCATTTAAACTGGCTGCATCCGGCCAGAATTCTCATCACCATCACCGTTTTACGTCCATTCTTCCACGCATGGGTTAGACGGGTTGCCCCGTTGTGGGCAGTGTCCGGTCGGCTGACCTTGTCTTGCTCATACAGGAACTGACTCTGGCTTGATTTCTACAGCTGGATGCCCTTCCTAACACCAACCTCATTTACAGTGAGTGCTGGGTGCTTTTTTCCCATGGCGCCTACACGTCCACTTTACAGTTTGGGCTGGGTGCTTTTTTGCCGTGGCACCTCCATGAGCACTTTGCAGTGGAATGATAGGGACCCCAGTCCTATCATCTCATTTCTACAGCTGAGTAAACTGGAGCAATGTGAAATAAAGTGTTTTGCTCAAGGAAACAACACATCACCCGGTCTGAGAATTGAACTCACAACCTTTCGATTGCAAGCCCAATGCTCTAACCACTAAGCCATGCACCTTCATATTTATATTAAAGTATTCTCAAAATAAATAATATCAAAATCTCATAGATTCAATATTATGCAAAATAATTATATGAGGTAAAGCCTTTACCATGAAAATACAATGGTAAATATAGAGTAATGTAAATGCTAAAGGGTTAAATTTTCATTTCAAATCCTCCTGAGGTCAACTTTGCCTTTCATTCTCTGACATAAAATAAAGTATCGGTTTCATACTGGGGTCGATTTAATTGACTTTTCTCCGCCCCTAAAACTGCTGGCTGTGCTCCTAAATTAGAAGTAGACTGGTTAATTTAAGGAGGAGAGGGGTGCCCTCGAAACATAGGGTGGTTCAGGATTGATGGGGTACCTGAGTCGCCCCTGGGTGGTTCACTCCCCCTATTGGGGAATTTATTTTGTTACTTTTATACATATTTTATTTTTATATTATTTTTTCTCTATTAAATTAGTTTTATTATTGTGCATTTTTACTCAATCTTCTTGTAAACCCCACACTGTCCCTGTCTTTAAATTGTCCCAACATGTCGGCCCTTGTGGCCAATAAATGAAATCATTATTATTAATAACATGAAAAGGAAGGGAGGGTGGATTGGAGGTACTGGCCTTGTGCTTGTCCCTTTATGATCTGAATTCAAATCCCGCCGAGGTTAACTTTGCCTTTCATCCTTACGGCATCGATAAAATAAAGTACCAGTAATGCACTGAGATAATTGCTGGCCTTGTGCCAAAAGTAGAAACAATTATTATTAACATGAAAAAGAAGGGAGGGTGGATGGGAGGTACTCTTTTCCAGTAAATTTACCAACAATTTTGAGAGTGAATTAATCTACCCTCAGCTTGTGCCTGTAGGTGGAATATGAGAGTTGGGAGAAGGCACTCACATGTAGTGTTCAGGGTGATTGTGGATCTGTAGGGTTCTTTAGGCTAAATAGGTATTCAGCTCAGTATCAGGACTAAATGCCTTATATAATTGTATATATGCATTCCTAACTTATATGTTTTATATACTTATCCATTTTCTTCATTTCTATGTAAACCCCCTTCTTCATGTAGTAGCTTGTCTTTGTAATGTCTCTTTCATCTGATGGCCTTGTGGCAAATGACACTATCATTATTATTATTATTATTATTGTCGTTGTTGTTGTTGCTGTTGTTGTTGTTGTTGTTGTTACCATGTTCGTCCATTGTGGTCCAGATTGGCAGTTGTCTAACAAGGCCACAGTGATACAATGCTGCAGTAGTACAAAATAAGTGAACTGACTGCAGACTTGCAGCACTGTAGTTGGTGGGAAGGGGGTTGTCAATAGCAACCGAACTGCATTCAAGGTGTGTATTATAGTGAATTTAGGACAACCAACTGGTGATTATAGTGGTGGTGGTGGTAGGGGATGATATGTAATGTTGATGATGATGGTATGTTATGCTGATATGGTAGTGGTAGTTTAGTGGTGGTGGTGTGTATGCATGTGGCAGTGCATGTGAGTGTTTATATGGTAATGGGTGTCTTTTATTGATGTAAACTTTGGTTGAGAGCAGACACATGATCAAAGGTAATCCAGTTATGACTATCTCTTTTTCCTATGTATAGTGAACCTGGGACAACAATATCCAACATCACCTTTAAGATGATAGAATGTGATTTGAGAGTTGACTGCTATTTCTAGCAAGTCGAGCATCCAGTGGTTATAGACTTGTTGTGTTTGTGGGTGCGACTGTAGTAGTAGTGTGTGTATGTTTGTGAGGTGATATGTGTGTGGTGGCATGTTGGTGCGTTGTGCATACATGATATTTGTATAGGAGTACTGGTGTATATGTATTATCATTTAACCCTTGTTACCAAAATACCTGAAACCACACCTGGTTCTACAATAGAAAGCTGTTTACTTTAAAGTGTTGATATTTATCTTAAACCTTTCATCATAATTATATGTTTATGTTCTTCCAAACACACCAACTTTGTTATCAGAAAGTTTATATATTAGAAAATCCCTGCAAATCCTTTATATTTTGGATGTATACATCACCAGCAATATGGTAACATAAGGGTTTAAGTGTAAATGTCTATTTGTGTGTTTGTAATATTTAAAAAATATGTTTATCAGAGGCAATAACATATACAGTATCTATATGTTTCTCTCCCCCAAACTGAGGTCTTAACATACATTAACATAGACACACAATATATCTGATATCACCTGATATAGAACTGTTTATGTACTATTGTTTTTACATGCAGCTCTAACCTGTGCCAAAGATATTGTGCAGTATGATGAAAACTAGGAAAGAACTAAAGTACTATGTTGTTATTATAGCTCACACCTGTGTAGGTTTAGCTGGTATCCTGCGAATGATGTCATAGGAAGTTTCTCTGACATTTTAATGATAGGGGCCCTAGGCCTATCCCACCTTGGACCAGATGCCAGTTTATTGCAGGAGGTTAGCCCCAGTTACTAGTGCTGGTACATATTTATTTTCCAGTTGAGTGAACTGGAGCAGCATGAATTGAAGCTCAAGGACACAATGTACCATTTGGTCAAAGAATTTAACAGACAACCTTATGATTGTGAGTCTAACATCCTAACCACTAGGCCATGTGCCTGCACTCATTACTGTTTTGAAACTATGTTCTACCAAACTGGAACACATCCAGCCCCCATACCAACCCACCTACCTACCTACCTACCTTCTCAGCTATGAGGGCCACAAAAGAGGAAAATTAGGTTCACTTACCATAGGCACCCCGTGTCAGCCCTCGCCCTCTTGCTGCCAATGTGGTTGGTAACATCACTTCTTTCGGTTGCGCTTTCTTACACTCGACCTAGAAAGAAGAGACAAAAGACAATGAGTAATGACACATGGAGTAAACAAACAAATTAATTACTCTTGGCTTTCGATTAATACACCCACACCCCACCTGCTTATCAATTTTCCAGGTCCTCCCCCCACTTATCAAATATTGCTTCTCTATCTCCAGTAAAATTTTCTTTTATGTGGTAGCATTCCTACATTAATTTTCTTTAGATATAAAAAATATTGTACATGACAAAAAAAGTATATTAACCCTTTAACATTTACATTACTCTCTATATACTATTATTTTTTGTGGTGAAGGCTTTATCTTACATAATTATCTCACATAATATCGAATTTGAGATTTTGATATTATTTACTTTGAGAACAATACCTTAACGTCAGTAGGAGTGGCTGGTTACAACCAGTTTGAACAGAAAGAGGTGAGAGAATTCTGTCTGGATATGGCCGGTTTAAAGGGTTAATAGAAATCCCATGTTATAAAATAAATAGGTTGGGTTGGAGATCTCAATATGTAAACTAAACAACTAGTTCTGGTTTTTAAAAAAATCAACGCAGACAACCTAGAAAAATTACCGATTTTCCAGTCTTCCCACTCCATTATTTAGACCCTGATTGCAGTTATAATTTATTAACCTTTTAACTTAGCATCTTGTCTTTAGCTAGTAGTATACATTATTATGAAACTATACAGTATTAGAGAATGAATATTTTTAATGTGCTGTAGCTATAGTGCTGTTTGCTAATTCAAATGTTTATACTACAAACCATTATGAAAATTTGCAGCATTAGATGACAGAATTTTCAACCTTTAGCATGCTAGAAATTTTTATGGATTGCTTCCCTTGACACTGCATTATGTATTAAGGGGGCAATTACTCTATTGGCAACATAATGAGCCTATAGCATCCAGAAGGTTAATATAATGCATTCGCTGTGCTGTTTTGTACTTTTCAAGAAAATCTTGTTAATGCAGTTTCATGTGGTACAGAATATTGAGAATTAAACACTAACAGCACCAAAGCTGCCTCTTAACCCTTTAGTATTTACATTACTTTATATTTACTATGGTATTTTCACAGTAAAAGCTTTATCTCACATAATCTTGAATCTATGAGATTTTGATATTTATTTTGAGAACAATACCTTACTTAATGCCAGTATGAGGGGCCAGTTACAGCCGGTTTGAACAGAAAGAGGTGAGAGAATTCTGGAATTTAACCCTTTAGCATTTAAACCAGCCATATCTGGCCAGAATTCTCACCTCCTTCGGTTCAAACTGGCCAAAACCAGCCGCTCATTTCTCTCAAAATAAATAATATAAAAATCTTGTAGATTCGATATTATGTAAAATAAAGTGTTTACTGTGAAAATACAATAGTAAATATAGAGCAATGTAAATGCTAAAGGGTTAAAGTGTTCAAATTTAAATTCAAATCCAATTGAAATCTCATTATTATTACATGACAGATACTAGATTTCAGTAGTTACATCTTTAATTATTTATCTAGTTATTCTCATTAAGTTGTAAGTTTATAATTTCACAAAATCTCTTATAATTCTTGATTCTTCTGATAATCAAAACAGAAAGACTGAAATCTTGTTAGGAATATAATTACAAAGAGTTTTTAAAAAACGCTATTTTTCATCAATGAAATTTACAAAAGAAAAAAATATATTGTTGTTATTTTGCATGGCATCAAACTTCATGGTTGCTCTAAAATGTTTTTTAAGACAACTTTATGTTGACAAGGCAGCATAAAGTGTGATGTTTATAATATGTTATGTTAGACATATTCTTTTACTGGTTTCAGTCATTAGACTGCTGCCATGCTGGACACTGCTTTAACCCATTAGCATTTAAACTGGCCATATTCAGCCAGAATTCTCTCACCCTTTTTCTGTTCAGACCAGCTGCTCACACTTATGTTAAGGTATTGTTCTCTAAATAAATAATATCAAAATCTCATAGATTCGATATTATGTGAGATAATTATGTGATATAAAGTGTTTACCATGAAAATAGAATAGTAAATATTGAGCAATGTAAATGCTAAAGAGTTATGGCATCTTTATGTTGACAAGGTAGCATAAAGCTTTTACTGTAAAGTGGTCATGTAAGTGTCATGACAAAAAGCATCCAGCCTACACTGTACTGTAAAGTGGTCGTGTAGGAGACATGCCAAAAAAAAAAATCACCCAGCACACTATGTAAATGTGGTTGACGTTAGGAAGGGCATCCAGCTGTAGAAATAGAGCCAGAAACAGTCCTATATGAGCAAGACACAGTCACCTGGCCCAACTTAGCTCTAATGGGACAAACCCATCTAAACCATGCTAGCGTGGAAATGGTGATGTTTCAGTCATTAGACTGCTGTCTTGTTGGGCCCTGCTTTATAGAGATTTAGTCAATCATATCAACCCTAGTTCTTATTTTTCCAAGTCTCGTAATTATTTTATCTATCTCTTTTTGTCAAACCAGTAAGCCACACATACACATACATACAATGAATAACCTGGTACCTCCACTGGAGAGCCAGCAGTAGTTGCAACAACAACAACAACATCAATGGATTTACTTACCATTTTTTTGTTAATTTCATGAAAATGTATCTCGCAGACCTTATCAACAACATCTTCACTTTCAAAAGTTACGAAACCAAAACCTGGATAGAGGAGAAAGAAAGAGTGAGAAGAGAAAGGGGAGTGAAGAAGAAGAAGAAAAAGATATGTTTAATAAGGCATAATAAAAAGTAAACAATAACAAAAATTTAACAATAATCAAGAAATACTTCATATGTAAATTTTGTAAACAAAGTCAAACAACTTTTTAATCTGGGGCAGATTATAAATAATTGCTTCTACTTTTGGCACAAGGCCAGCAATTATCCAGTGTATTACTGGTACTTTATTTTATCGACCCCATAAGGATGAAAGGCAAAGTTAACCTCGGCGGGATTTGAACTCAGACCGTAAAGGGACGTAACTATGCTTCAAAGCATGGTGTCCGACTAGCGATACTGCCAATAAATAATGGTTTCTACTTATGGCACAAGGCCAGTGGTTTCAGGGAAAGGAAAGTCGATTAAATCGACCCCATGGCATTACTGGTGCTTTATTTTAATCGACCCTGTAAGGATGATAGGCAAAGCCAACCTCAGCAGAATTTGAACTCAGAATGTAAAGGGCCGTAACTATGCTGCAATGCAAGATGTCCGGCGCTCTACCGATTCTGCCAATGCAATAATAATAATTGTTTCTACTTTTGGCACAAGGCCAGCAATTATTCCACTGTATCGACCCCGTAAGAAAGGGCCGTAACTATGCTTATCTGATGTCCTACTGGTTTTGCCAATCCGCTGCCCTAGGGCTGGTTATAATTAATGATAAGAGGTAGGGCAGTTAATTTAATAAGTAAATATAGATAGCTTTATAAATATAGATAACTGCATGCATACACACACAGTACATAGTCGGGATTGGCCCTACTATTTAGGTCAACTAAGCTGAAGTGGGGCATTTTACAGAACCTTAAAGAATTAACTTTATATGAATATATATATATAATTGCTTGCATTCAATGAATAAGTTGCTGAATATCTTTGCCACATAATAATACTGTAGAAATACCCCAAAGTGGTGGAGAGGTCTGTATGGTGTTTGACCTGTCTTATGATTTGATGTGGGTGAATGTGGATTATGTAGGGGAAACTGCAGGCTTACTAACTGTTTCAGTGTAGCCAGAACATGAATTGTTGAAAACTAGGTTTGTGAGCTCACCAAGGTTGAAATTAACTTTGAGATAATGGAGTTTATAACTGAAGGAATGGAGCACACATGTAGGTCTAATTTTGAGTACTAAATACCCAGGTGCCAGTCTAGCATGTGGTTGTGGTTTGGACCCAGGTCATCCCTGATTGAGCAAGAGTTGCAATGAAATACATTGCAGCTGTAGCCATCTTGTCCTTTTAGAAGTATATAGTACAACATTATCATTTAATAAGTCTTTTTCTTACTTAAAACAGTAGGATAGAATTTCAGAGTGATTTGGTTGCCAAGTTAGGAGTTGAATCTGGCACTCCATGTTAAAGCATTTGTCACCCCCACCCAACTTGTCCTCTATACACACATTGCCATATCAAGGCAAACCTCCACAAAAAGCCTCCACCATACTGACAAACAACAACACTATTAGCCTGATTTTAAGATAAAGCTATTAAAGGTGAAAATACAACAGCTAGTCGGGCAGGGGGTTATGGAGAAGAATACACATTAATCTTATTTCACCCTAAGATAATCATGTATATATATGATGCTCACTATCACCTCTGCAATAATTACAACCACCACTACTACCATTGCAATGACACTTCTATTACTACTACTATCATCATCACCACCATTGCAACTTCACACACAGCAATGCTACTGGTGGTAGTGATAGTAATAGCTGTTGCTACAGCCCACACCTATATAGGGTTAGCTGAAGTTGAATCTCACAGGAGGTTTCTGGTAGTGTTATAAGGGTCACAGGACTACCAAGAAAATACAACAATCCATCTCTTGATAAGATGCCAGTCCGTTGCAGGGTTAATATTCCCCAAGTGGAGTGTCTTGCTCAAGGATATGATGATAGTAGTAGTAGTAGTAGTAGTAGTAATGACAGTCATAGGAGGAATATTCATGTTGGTGCTGGAAGTAGTAGTAACCACAATAGTGACTACAGTAAATCACTGTACATAAATATAAAACCTTGGTTTAATCCTTAGTTTAATGAAGACACACTACTTCTACTACTACCACCACCACTACCACTACTTATCCTTGATCCCAAGATTATTACAACTAATCCTCAAATTGCTAATGCTGCTGCTATCAGTGGTTTAATTATACTACTACTTCCATGTCTCTCAAATGTACACAGCAACACTACCACCAATCTTACAGCACCACAACCACCAATACTACAGCAGCACTACCACCAATACAACACCACTACCACCAATACTACAGCACCACAACCACCAATACTACAGCACCACAACGACCAATACTACAGCACAACAACCACCAATACTACAGCACAACAACCACCAATACTACAGCACCACTGCCACCAATCCTACAGCAGCACTACCACCAATACAACACCACTACCACCAATACTACAGCACCACAACCACCAATACTACAGCACCACAACGACCAATACTACAGCACCACAACGACCAATACTACAGCACAACAACCACCAATACTACAGCACCACTGCCACCAATACTACAGCACCACTACCACCAATACTACAGCACCACAACCACCAATACTACAGCACCACAACGACCAATACTACAGCACCACAACAACCAATACTACAGCACCACAACCACCAATACTACAGCACCACAACCACCAATACTACAGCACCACAACCACCAATACTACAGCACCACAACCACCAATACTACAGCACCACAACCACCAATACTACAGCACCACAACCACCAATACTACAGCACCACAACCACTAATACTACAGCACCACAACCACTAATACTACAGCACAACTACCACCAATACTACAGCACCACAACCACCAATACTACAGCACCACAACCACCAATACTACAGCACCACAACCACCAATACTACAGCACAACTACCACCAATACTACAGCACCACAACCACCAATACTACAACACCACTACCACCAATACAGCACCACTACCACCAATACTACAGCACCACAACCACCAATACTACAGCACCACAACCACCAATACTACAGCACCACAACCACCAATACTACAGCACAACTACCACCAATACTACAGCACCACAACCACCAATACTACAGCACCACAACCACTAATACTACAGCACAACTACCACCAATACTACAGCACCACAACCACCAATACTACAGCACCACAACCACCAATACTACAGCACCACAACCACTAATACTACAGCACAACTACCACCAATACTACAGCACCACAACCACCAATACTACAGCACCACAACCACCAATACTACAGCACAACTACCACCAATACTACAGCACCACAACCACCAATACTACAACACCACTACCACCAATACGGCACCACTACCACCAATACTACAGCACCACAACCACCAATACTACAGCACCACAACCACCAATACTACAGCACCACAACCACCAATACAGCACCACAACCACCAATACTACAGCACCACAACCACCAATACTACAACACCACTACCACCAATACAGCACCACTACCACCAATACTACAGCACCACAACCACCAATACTACAGCACCACAACCACCAATACTACAGCACCACAACCACCAATACTACAGCACCACAACCACCAATACTACAGCACCACAACCACCAATACTACAACACCACTACCACCAATACAGCACCACTACCACCAATACTACAGCACCACAACCACCAATACTACAGCACCACAACCACCAATACTACAGCACCACAACCACCAATACTACAGCACCACAACCACCAATACTACAGCACAACTACCACCAATACTACAGCACCACAACCACCAATACTACAACACCACTACCACCAATACTACAGCACCACAACCACCAATACTACAGCACCACAACCACCAATATTACAGCAGCATTATCACCAATACTACTGCACCACAACCACCAATACTACTGCACCACTACCACCAATACTACTGCACCACTACCACCAATACTACAGCACCACACCACCAATACTACAGAAACCACTACTACCAATACTACAGTACCACAACCACCAATACTACAGCACCACTACCACCAATACTACAGCACCACAACCACCAATACTACAGCATCACAATGTAGTGGAATACTCAGCCACTCACACTATGGATCAATGAATAGACTGTTCCATTGACTGGACAACTGGAACAGCTATCTTCAAAGCTGATAGAGAAGGTACATGGCCTAGTGGAGAAGGTGTTATGATCATAAGGCTGAGGGTTCAATTCCTGGAATAGTTAGTGCATTATATATTCTTGAGCAAGATTAATTTCCCATTACCTTTCATGAGAGGGCTGGGGGCTATCACTATAACATGGGAGGCCAGGTAGTAAACATGAGAAGACTGGGGACTATCACTATAACATGGGAGGCCAGGTAAACATGAGAAGACTAGGAACTTTCACTAAAACATGGGAGGCCAGGTAAACATACATAAGTATCAGATATAAATTGCATTTATTTTTTTTAAAGGTTGCTTATTTGCAATCAGGAGGTTGATGACCATCTAGAGGAATAGATCACACAAATTATACTGTTTTTTTCCAATGTATTTGTTTCAGCAAAGAATATGAATGAATATAATATATAATATTACCATCAGAGAAACAAAGAGATTACAGATCAGATATTTCTGAAGTAGTTTAGTTTCTAAAATTTGCTTGGTCCTGCCCGTCCCTTCAAACTTTCTAATTTTTTGTTCTTTCTTCTGATGAAGGACTAGCACCTGAAACATTAAGACCCTTTTCCTGCTATTTCAAGCGTTAACGTAATATATTCCTTCCATATACTGTACCGATTGTGTTGTCATTTCTGTTTACCTTTTACATATATATAAATGTGCTTGTGTGTGTACACATATTTAGCGTTGACAGTCGTCAGAATGAATACCCAAACAATATACCAGAGATTGATATACATTAAGGACAAGTTCTATTAGTCTGGTATTCCACATGAGTCACCAGACAAGGCTTGTCCAATGACCTTGTGAATACCACCCTGAGTAACCTTTGACTAGCTTATACACAAATGAAACACACATATATATATATATATATATATATATATATATATGTATATATTTACATATATATATATATATGTATTTACATATATATGCACATATATGTATGTACATATATATATACTATATATATATTTACATATATATGCACATATGTATGTACATATATATGCACATATGTATGTACTTATA
>OZ024746.1:53288419-53320919 GCA_964016885.1 Eledone cirrhosa
TCACATTAAAATCTTTAATACTACAAATTGAGAAGAATCTGCTCAGTAAAGATACTATAAAAAAGAGAATGAGCAAACCTATTCTTAGATATTTTCTGCTAAATCAGTACAGGAGGTTAAGAGTTAATATAACAAATAATATAAATATATAAATGGTCTGACAATAGCGAAGCTCAACTTGAGCCAAATAAAATAACATTTTAAACCTAAGCTGGTCAGAGCAGTTCGAGGTGTAAAGGGAACTTCACACCAATTGAGCTATACTGTGGCCACCCAAGAATCAATAAAATACCAGGGAAGTACAAGATTTGAGTTTTAGTTTCTTCTCTCTCATGAAATTAGCTGTGAGCTAGTAGAGGAGTGGTAGCACTATCTTATCTGGATTTCATATCTTTGTGTTGTTGATTTTAAACATCTAAACAATATATATATATATATATATTCCCTAGTAGATATAGAGTGTATATATATATATATATATATATATATATATATATATATATATATATATATATATATAAAATAAGGTTATCTATATAAAATATAAATATATTAAAAATAATAAAAAAAGCAAAAGACAAACAGCAACAGAGTTTTTTTTAAATAAAATCAACAAAGAAATTGTGTGTGTATGTATATATAATATATACACATATATGTGGTTTCCTTGTATGGCTACATGTAGTATAATGAGTGAAACCAGTAAAAGATAAAATATTTCTTTTTTTTTTTTTTTTATTTTTTGTTTACCATTTAAAGTGGGAAGGTAGCACATATAACTATTTCTACCCCATAAAGGATTCTAAGACTGATGGGAAGAAGTTGTCCACAAACTGGAAACCTAGCCTGAGTGCTTGCAGAGTGAAATCCTCTACAGCAGGCATGTCAAACAGAGGGTCCCCCAAGGGCCACATGTGTTGTCTGAGGGCCACACATGACAACTAATTGCACACATTACAACTAATTTTTAAAATTTTATATTACAAAGATAAAACATGTCCATGCTGTAAAAATCTTTGTGCGGGCCGCAGGTATGCTTTTAAAGGGCCACATGTGGCTCACGAGCCACATGTTGCCCTTTAAAAGCATACCTGCTCTATAGGCACCTAAAGATGATATAGAGGTGTTAAGCCAGGTGATGGATTAAGCCTATCTCCTAAGAATTCAGAAGTTACCCCTCTAGCATTCACATTACTCTATATTTACTACTGTATTTTCATGGTATAGGCTTTATCATACATAATATCGAATCTATGAGATTTTGATATTTATTTTGAGAACAATACCTTAACATCAGTATGAGGGACCAGTTATGACTGGTTTGAACAGAGTGAGGTGAGAGAATTCTGGTCGGATATGGGTAGTTTAAATGTTAAAGGGTTTAAAGAGCCTGGAACAAATAATGCAACACATCTCTTCCAACACTATAATAGTTCTGCCTATTCAGTATTCCAGGCTGGTACTTGTTTTATCAACCCCGAAATAATGAAAGTAAATATAACCTTGAAGTGTTTTGAACTCAGAACATAAAGAACATATGTATAATACATATATAATACATATAAATTATGTGTATATTTATATATATTTAAAGTGGTAACTAATTATTGCCATCACTTAAGATGAACCAGCTGATAACATTAAGCAAATAAATAGTATCTGATTGATAGAAATTACCCATGATTATAATAAGTAGATTTAGTGTGTATATTAAAATATATTTAATGTTATGTATGGTGTATTTATATTAAGATAAAATCGAAGCATATATATTTTTATAGCATATTTTTCCAGTTTAAAATTAAAAAGGACAGAAAGTATAGAATTCAATAAAAATAAAACAAAACAAATATATAATAAATTGTAAACCAACAGAAAAAAAACCACACCAGCAACAAAATAAATAGATAAGCCAAAAGGTATGAGAAGGATTAAGTTGTTATGGAAATGGATTTGTTATATAATAACAGATATATATATATATTGAACCCATTTCTATTTTTGGAAGAGCTACTCTGATTTGAACACTATGTTAAGAGTATAACTTACCCAAAAGCACCCCTGATTCTGGAACACAAAGCCTTCCATTTTAACCATTCTGATATCAAACCATGTCTAACTGCTCCTGGTCCTACATTACTAAGCTGTTTATTTTAAAAGTATTTGTTTATATTTATTTAAAAATTTCCCTTCATAATTTTATGTAAAAATATTTATGTTCCCAACACTAGCTTAATAAGGGGAAAGTTAGTTACATTACTAAATCTGTCTAAATTCTAAATTATTTTCAGAAATTATTCGAAAATCATAGGCAGTGACTTTCATTAGAAATATGGGAATGAAATGGTTAAATGGTTTTTATTTAAATTAAAATATTCCAAAATAATTTGATGTAAGAAACTTTTATGCTACAAACACCATTTTAATAATGAAATAATAATTGTTTCTACTTTTGGCACAAGGCCAGCAATTATTCCAGTGCATTACTGGTGCTTTGTCTTTCATCCTTTTGGGGTTGCTAAAATAAAGTTAACCTCGGCGAATTTGAACTCAGACAATAAAGGATCATAACTATGCTGCAAAGCATGGCATTCGACTCTCTACTGATACTGCCACGAAATAATAGTGTTAGTCAATCCCTCCAAATCCTTCATTAATTTATTTTAAATACATTTCTTTTAAAATATGAAATGAATAAATGAGGTTGTGTAGGTGTCACAACAACAAAAAAACATACAGTCCACGCTGTAATCTGGCCGTGTAGGTAACACGGTAAAAACCTCCCAGTCCACACTGTAAACGTGGTTGGTGTTAGGAAGGACATCCAGCCGTAGAAAACCTGCCAGACAGTCCCATACGAGCGAGATGACCAATCTTGCCTCTAGTGGGACAATTCCTGTCTAAACCCATGCTAAAGATAGACGTTAAACGATGATGATGATGATGATGATGAATGGGTTGATATGGAACTCAACATTTCTAACAATCACAGAGTCTGGTATTTAAATTATTAACCTCAGAAGGAGTACAAGATTAAGCTGTCCTTGTTGGGATTTGAACTCAGAGTAAGAAGTCAGTAACTAAATACCAAGGTCATTTTGTTGATTCTCTACTGGTTCGGCAAATACAGAAATAATAATGGATGTTTCAAGCATAAGTAAAAGGCCAGAAATCGGCAGAAGCAGGGAAGGAAGGCAGAGAGAATAAAGTAGAAAGAGAAGGAGAGATAGGCAGAGAATAAATAAATAAAGATAGATAGATAGCTATGTTTCTTTATTAGCCACAGGGGCACAAAAGAAGGGGAGATAGATAGATAGATAGATAGGTAGGTAGAAGCAGAGAGATAATGAAAGTAGTGCCCTCAAGCAAAATCTTGTATGATGCTAGCAATTTTGCTGTGACAAACAGCCTGGAGCTAGACTAATATTAGCTCTTGGAAGGGATAACATGGTTGGAAAGATTGAAGAGAAAAGGCAAAACTGGGTTAAATTACTATCACCATTTATACAACTACCACCATCATCATCATCATCATCATCAACATCAACATTCCTATCAACTTCAGCCATTACTATCACTACCATCATCAACATCATCACCAACACCAACACCATCGTCACCATCAACACTCCTACCAACGTCAGCCATTACTACCACTACCATCATCAACATCACATCACCAACACCAACATCATCATCATCATCATCATCAACACTCCTACCAACGTCAGCCATTACTACCACTACCATCATCATCACCACCATCCTCAGTCACAGCAATCATCACCACCACCATAATATCACCACAGGCATCACCACCACCATCACCACAATATTACAATCATAATCACTATAACTACTTCCACCACCACCACTACCATATCATAATTTCTCTCATGACTACCTTTACTGTCATTACTGTTGTCATGACCATCATTGACAACATTACAACTTTCCCCAATGTAAACAGAAGAAAGAAAAAGTGAGTGTTAAGTCATTGACGTGGTTAGTTAGCAGTTTATAAAGAGAATTGATGAGGTAGAAAGTGAGAGAAAAAGACAATGTGGGAGAATAAAGGAAAGAGCAATGGGGTAGTGGAGGATGTAAAACATGAGAGTGAAATAAGGTATCAAAAAAAGGGAAGTATTACAGTAATTTTATACAACTATGCATACACACAGATCCATGCAGATGTGGGTAAATTCACACATCTACACACACAAATATACATTGAAAAATATAGATTTGCATACATTTATATCATCATCACCATTTTATCTCCATTTTTTCCATGCTTGCATGGGTTAGACGAGTTGTCTTGTTGTGGGCAATGCAAGATCAGATGACCATGTCTTGTTCATACAGAACTGATTTTGGCTTATATATATTTATCTAATTGAAAGAGTTGTTAGAATAGAAACACCCAGAACAAATATCCAATGTTCTGAGTTCAAATCCTGCAGAGGTCCATTTTCTTTCTATTGAGGTTGATAAAGAAAGTACCAGCCATGTACTGGTGTAGCCCTCTTCCTCTCCAGAGATGACATTCTGGATGTTCCTCTAGATCAGAGGTTCTCAAAGTGGGCGCTACTGCCACCCTGGGGGTGTTGGGAAGGTTCAGGGGGTCACTGGGTCTGGTAGAGATGATATAATAGTATATTAAATATCAAATGATACATCATCATCATCGTTTAACGTCTATCTTCCACACTAGCATGGGTTTAGACGGGAGTTGTCCCACTTGAGGCAAGATTGGTCATCTTGCTCGTATAGGACTGTCTGGCAGGTTTTCTACGGCTGGATGCCCTTCCTAACACCAACCACGTTTACAGTGTGGACTGGGAGGTTTTTACCGTGTTACCTACACGGCCACATTACAGCGTGGACTGTGTGTTTTTTTGCCGTGACACCTACATGACCTCATTTATTTAGGACTGGATATTGTGGTACCAACATAACATTACAGAGAAAGGGGTGGTGCTGATGGGGGTGGGAGGATAGATTAGTGGGATGGGGGTGTATATTTGGTTAAGAGGTGTCTACTGGCCGTAGGTTTCGCTTTATACATAGGCAAGGTGGGTCCATATATATATAAATATAGTAAAACAAAAATATTTATTTATACATAGTATAAATTACTATTTATTAAATATAGTATAAATTATTTATACATATATTATATTATTCATTATATATAAAATTAATGTTTGGGGATCTCTGCTCTACATCTATGGAGAGAGAGGATGTCCATGACTGCATGGGACCCTAAAACCTTTGGTGAAAGCATGGTATATATCACCAATTCCTACTTGGTTGTGAGTGAAGACTGTAGTAGTTTTATATATATATATCTGCATGTGTGTGTGTATACACTAACTAATATATGTTTTCATACACGTGTATATATGCATGCATACACGTGTATATATGCATGCATACATGTGTATATATGCATGCATACGTGTGTATATATGCATGCATACGTGTGTATATATGCTTACATAAACATACTGTCTGTATTCAAGCATAGAATATGTGCAATGCACATGCTTGTGTGCACATGTGTAATTGGTGTGTGTGTGTGTGTGTGTGTGGAGGGAGTGGGGAAATCTGTGTGGACATGTGTGTGAGAGAAGAGGATAGAGAAAAAGTGAAAGAAGGGGATAAAGAGAGTAAGAGATGGGGACTGAGAGAGAGAATAAAGAAAGTAAGAAAGATAGAGAAATGGGGGGAGGGGCTTGAGAAGGAGGGCATAAAAGTAAGAGAGAGAGAGATAGAGATAGGGCTTGAGAGAGAGCATAAAAAAGTAAGAGAGAGAGATGGGATTGAGAAGGAGGATAAAGAGAGATGGGGTTTGAGAGGGAGGATAAAGAGAGTGAGAGAGAGAGAGAGAGATGGAGACTCAAAGGGGGATAAAGAGTAAAAGAGGAGAGATATTGGGTTTGAGAGGGAGGAGAAAGAGAGTGAGAGAGAGTGAGAGAGAGAGAGAGAGTAAGAGAGAGAGGGATGGGGGTTGAGAGGGAGGAAAAATAGTAAGAGAGGGAAAGATTGGGTTTGAGAGGGAGGGGAAAGAGTAAGAGATAGAGAAAGATGGAGACTGAGATGGGGATATAAAGAGAGTAAAAGAGGTAGATAAGGTAATGATAATGTCAGTGAGAAGCCCCAACCAACTATATCACATCCACCATCCCTTCCATCACCACCACCATCACCAACAACAACAATCCTTGCTCATCTAATCTTCCATCCTTTTTGCAAAGTCATTGAAATGAAACCCCAGCTGTGAGGTGAACTTGAACCAGCTCCTTCCTGTCTGCTAGGAAGTCTGATTGGATACCTTATTGATTCAGCTAGACTCACATATTAAGAAATTGTCATCACCATCATCACCACCATTTACTGTCATCATCATCACCACCACCACCATTTACTGCCATTATCATCATCACCATCACCACCATTTACTGTCAACATCACCACCACCATTTACTGCCATTATCATCATCACCATCACCACCATTTACTGTCAACATCACCACCACCATTTACTGCCATTATCATCACCACCACCATTTACTGCCATTATCATCATCACCATCACCATCACCATCACCACCATTTACTGTCATCAACATCACCACCACCACCATTTACTGTCATCACAATAACACCATCACCATCAAGATCTTCATCACAAAACTACACCACAATCAATTTTGCAATACTTTACTCCACCACCACCACCACCATTCCACCATCATACTATTACCAATACCACCATACACCACCACACCATTGCCACTACCATCATAAACACACACCACTAATAGCACTACCATTATACACAAACACACCACCATACCACACCCTTACCACTACACATCACACCATTACCACTACCACCACCACCACCACACACAAACACACCACCACCACCACTGTCATACACTACAGCCACTACATAGTAATAGTGGCTGTAGTTGTGTAGTGTTAGTGTATTGCATCACAACACAGTAAAGTGTTATTATCTAGAAGGTAGCAGTAGGTGTTGTAGTGGTGCCTGCTGTTGTAGTTTCAGTTATAGTGTGATCAACAGTACACACACACACACACAGGTAAGGAGGAGGGACAGTTGTAGTGATTACCATGGTAACGGTGGTAGTAGTGGTAGGAGTAGTGGTGGTGGTGGTGGTGGTGGTGTATTGCAGCCAAACATGTTTGAAACACAGCTTTTGTTGAAAATCCAGCAGTCTTTCTGCTTACATATAACTAGAGGCAGGAGCCCACCCTGCCTTACATTTAGTTAAGACAGGGATCCTACACTGACATACATATACACATAGCTAAAGGTAGAAAACCTTAAATTTCATATGTAAACACACACACATACACACACATACATACACACAAATGTGAAATAATTGTGAATAAATATATGTAAAATTATGTGCAAAAAAGTATTTAAGTCCTATACAAACGTGTGTGCATATATGTATATATCCAGTGTATACATTGGATATATACATATATGAGTGTGTGTGTGTGTGTGTTTGTTTAGTTTTCAGTAGTTTAACAACTAGTGTTGGACATCTTAATAAAATACCCCCCACCCCCTCCCGCCATCATCACCACCACCATCACCTTGGGAAACCTAAAACAGTGGATTGGCATCAGATGAGATGCTTTCTGATATTTCTTCTTTGACTCTTTACATTCTGAGTTCAAATCCCAATGTGACATATTTGGGTATTAACATAAGTATGAGTGACTGGTTACAGCTGGTTTGAACAGAAAGATGTGAGAGAATTCTGGCTGGTTATTGCCTAGTTTAATACCAGCACTTACCCCCATAGGTGTTGTGTTTAACCCTTTAACATTTACATTTCATTGATTATTGTATTTTCATGGTAAAGGCATAATATTGAATCTATGAGATATTGATATTTATTTTAAGAACAATAACCTAACATAAGTATGAGCAGCTGATTGTGGCCGGTTTGAAGAGAAAGAGGTGAGAAAATTCTAGCCGGATATGGCCAGTTTAAATGCTGAAGGGTTAAAGTTCACTCTGTTGCAAGTATTTTGGCCATATCTTTGGCTTGAGCATACCTTCATCTCCCTCACTCTCACCACCCAGGAGAATCTGATTAAGGTCATGGGAACTGCCCTTCCCTCACTGGCCCCCAAAAAACAATCTATTTATAGTTGTGAATATCTCTTTAGTTAATATAGTTGTCACCTTTTACTTGCAATATCTTCATATTGACCACATGGCCTAATGGATAAGGCGTCTGACTTTGAATCAGAAGATTGCGAGTTCGAGTCTCGTTGTGGTCGCAGATGCATTCATTACAGGGGTGGTGCCCAAGCATGGCCTCAGCCGGGTGGCTGGAATAGGTAAAAGAGTATACTCAGGTAGAAATTAACATTTTATCCTCACCAAAAGACCTAAATGCTCAACTCTTTTGATACCAACTCATCTGAATATGTTTGTGTTAAAGCTCAAATTAAAAATAGGGCAACAAAATCATTAAATTGTATATACTTATTCAAAAGCTTTTCCTCAGAATTTTATGTAAGATCATTTGTTAAGCTCCAAGCACCAGCTTAACACTTCAGCATTTAAACCGGCCATATCCAGCCAGAATTCTCTCACCTTTTTCTGTTTAAACTGGTCATAACTGGTCACTCATACTGATGTTAAGGTATTGTTCTCAAAATAAATATAAAAATTCCATAGATTCAATAAGACGTGAGATAATTATTTGAAGGGTTAATAATGAAAAAGATCATTTTCAAAGCTATTTAAACTTTAGGCAGTGTTTCACTTTGAAATACAGTCATGAAAGAGTTAGAAGCAAACCTAAAGTACATTGCTGATAGTACACAAAAAAGGAGTGGGCACATAAATCTCCAAAGCCTAGAAACACTCATAGAACTGATAATTCCTCAACTGCTACCACTACAATCTTTCCCTACCATTTCTCACTGCCAATGATGTACTAAGTTTATATTCTTCACTACAAAATCACCAGCTGTTACAGATTTATATGCCTGATCCCTAATCACAAAGGTTGTAGCCAAATTCTTTAAAATCCCTGAGCTCCCACCAACCAAATTACTTTTTCTTCAATGCATTGCTATGTTTTGATATTTTAGGAAAAAAGGATTGGTTTCTGAACACTCGCAACAACACATTTTTCTTTTCTTAAAGTTTTTGACACACAAAAACAGAAGCAAGCGCACAAGAAAGATTCTAAAATGAAAAATTCCAAAAGTCCTACATACCTCGATGTCTATTTGTGGTTTTATCAAACATAAGCATAGCATCTTCAACCTGAAAGAGGAAAGAGAAACAGTATTTAGCCCTTTTGAAGATAAACTGCCTGAAACTGCTTATGGTTCAATGATAGAAAACTGGTTATTATAAAGTGTTTATATTTATATAAAACTTTCTATTATAATTTTATGTAAGAACCTTTGTTTATTTATATTTCAAACACTGGATGAATAATGAGAAATCCCTTCAAATGCTTAATTATTTGAAACACACATGAAGGGTCTTGTTAAAATGGGGTAATGGAAGGTATAATCCTTTCATTACCCTATTTTAAGAGAAACCACTCCTGGCTCTATGATTCAGTGAATTTTATTTAACCCTTTAGCATTTAAACAGGCTATATCTGGCCAGAACTCTCTCACCTTTTTCTGTTCAATTAAGTTAAGGTATTATTCTCAAAATAATATCAAAATCTCATAGATTTGATATTATGCAAGGTAAAAACCTTCATTGTGAAAATACAATAGTATATATATAGTTGTTTCTACTTTTGGCACAAGGCCAGCAAATACCCAGTGCATTACTGGTACTTTAATTTATCGACCCCGTAAGGATGAAAGGCAAAGTTAACCTCATGTAAATGCTAAAAGATTAAAAGCCTTCCATTAAAATTTTATCTAAGAACCTTCAATAAGTTACACTCCAAGTCATAAGAAGCCAGCTGTAGTTTTTTACAGGTGTGAAAGGTAACAAGAGGTTCAGATGCTATTTTTTAACCTTATTGCTACCAAATTGTCCCATATTTTAGAATACTATCATTGTTTTAAAGAGTTTATCTCCTTATAATATATAACCAGCAATTTCTCTGTCTGTCTGTCCGACAGTGGAAACACGTGCGCGCGTGGTTGCTATCTCTCTCTCTCTCCAGCTATCCCTCTCTTTTAGTCTGTCTGTTTCTCTCACTCTCACTCTTTCTCTTTGTAACACACTAACATTCCTCCCCTCTATCGCTATGACGAATGGGGAGATGGAGGAGGAGGAGAGAGTCACTTCGTCACTTCACCTCTGCCTTTCTTTCTCTCCCCTCTCACTCCCTCATTACGTACAGACATTAGGGCGGTGGATTGGCAGAATCTGTAGAGAGTCGGACACCATGCTTCATAGCATGGAGTTACGTCCCTTTACGGTCTGAGTTCATCAAATACCGCCGAGGTTAACTTTGCCTTTCATCCTCACGGGGTCGATAAAATAAAGTACCAGTAATGTACTGGGTAATTGCTGGCCTTGTGCCAAAAGTAGAAACAATCATTAGAAACATTGCTTCATTTTTACATATCTAAGCATTAGTAAAATAACTAATAATTTCAAAAGTAATTTTTCAATTCCAATTGTTATGAACAGCAAAACATTAATAATAATTTTGTTCTAAGAAATATATATACATTTCTGTGTGTGTAATATATATATATATACACAGAAATATATATACATTTCTGTGTGTGTAATATATATATATATACACACACAGAAATATATATACATTTCTGTGTGTGTAATATATATATATACACACAGAAATATATATACATTTCTGTGTGTGTAATATATATATATATACACACAGAAATATATATACATTTCTGTGTGTGTAATATATATATATATATATATACACACACACAGAAATATATATACATTTCTCTGTTTGACTGTCTGTCTGTCCTTCCCTAAAGCTCAAATGTAGGTGCTACAGAAATATTACCTTCCCCTTCCTTCCTCCACTTTGGTACTACCAAGAGAAACACTGTCACTATAGAAACATTACCTTCCCCTCTCCACTGACTTTGGTCACTGAGGCCGGGAGGGGGGGAATTGCTGGTTGGATTTACACCGTGGGAATTACACCTTGCACAAGCCAGAAGTAACCAGTTCGAGGCGGTTCTGACTTGACACCATGCCAAGGACCATTTGAAGATATATTTCCATTGTTATATCATAACGTTTATGTATCATAACGTTTATATTTCCGTCACTAATCTCTTTTTCTCCTTTTTCGTTTTAACATATATTTATTTCAAAGATTTCACCGTATAGATAACATATATATTTATACATGCATAAAAGACACACCGAGAGACGGTGAACATGTGGTGCCGAAAACATTTCTCATCCAAATCTCAACAATATCAGTATATACACTAGATTTGCTAGCAGAAAACCGCCCACCGGGTGGTTTTCTGCTAGTCTATATATCTAAAACAGAGAATGTCTGTCTGTCTGACTCGAGAACCACCCAACCGATTGTTTTCAAACTTTACACATGTAATACTTATAGTCCTGTGAGTGTTTTGAGCAAAAGATATTTCAAATTTTCAATGCCCTAGGGACCGTATTAGACGATTAAGTGATCTCTCTCTATAATTCTTAGTCTTTCTTTTTAGATAGATACTTAGATATAACGTTGCGCCCTTATAATATCTGTCTGTATGTCTGAGTGTCTGCATTACGACATTATGACGTCGCTATCTGTGTGCGTGTGTATATATATATGTATATAATGTGTGTGTGTGTGTGTGTGTGTATATATATCATCATCATCATCATCATTTCATTTTACGTCCGCTTTTTCCCTGCTTGCAAGGGTGGGACGGGAACTGATTCTGGCTTGATTTCTACAGCTGGATGCCCTTCCTAACACCAACCTCATTTACAGTGAGTGCTGGGTGCTTTTTTTGCCGTGGCACCTCCACGACCACTTTGCAGTGGAATGATAGGGACCCCAGTCCCTATCATCTCATTTCTACAGCTGAGTAAACTGGAGCAATGTGAAATAAAGTGTCTTGCTCAAGGAAACAACACATCACCCGGTCTGAGAATTGAACTCACAACCTTTCGATTGCAAGGCCAATGCTCTAACCACTAAGCCATGTGCCTCCATTATGTATATATATATATATATATATATATATATATATATATATATATATAAAATATTAAAAAAATAATGAATAAAACAATGAAACAGTTCCTTATATTAAACAAAAAAAGTTCATTATTTAACGATCGTTTCTAGGATATATATGTGTTAGAATTGGCATGCATATTCAACAGATCTATGTACAATATTATGTAGATTTATCTACATAATATATATATATATATATATATATATATGTTTTAATATAGATGAGATTCTACAGGACTAGAACTGTTTCATTCATTAGAAATCATCAGGAATCATTCCTGATGATTTCTAATGAATGAAACAGTTCTAGTCCTGTAGAATCTCATCTATATTAAAACTGTTATACTCTGCTATGTATTGAGTACCTTACTTACTGTGGTTACCTCCGATTCAACCCGGAATAACGTATATATATATATATATATATATATATAGTGTTTTCGAAATATTTACTTTTGCGTTCACAGATTGATTATTTTAGTTTCAGAAGATCCCATTAAGGGTGAAAGCAGCGATTCTTTGCTTAAACTTTAATCTGTCATTTTAATATATATATAATTATATATTCGTGTACAGATATTTTTGCATACACAATAACAAAATATAAACAAACGTATTTATTTCACGAGGCTTGATAAGGATAAATATATATCAAATATATAAGAACCCTAGAGCAAATCCTGAGCAACGCCAGGCCATTCTGCTAGTATTATCTAAAATACTTTCATAATTTCATGCCAAGTGAATATAAAATTTTGATGAATCTTTAAGTTATGTTCCAAATATTAACATGAGACAGTTCAGTGCTGTTTTGTGTGCGTTTTAAATTCTTGGATTAATCATTTAGCATTTAAACTGCCCATATCTAGCCAAAATTCTCTCACACCTTTCTGTTCAAACTGGCTGTAACCAGCCACTCATACTGATGTTAAGGTATTATTCTCAATACAAATAATATTAAAATGTCATAGATTTGATATTAACTAAGAAAATATAATAGTAAATATAGAGTAATGTTAAAGCTAAAGGGTTAAACAGTTTGTCATGCTCTGAGACTAGACAGGTCATATGACGAGGTTTGCTCATACACTCCATTTTGGCATGGTTTCTATGGTGGGATACTCTTCTACTTTACAGTGTGTACTGGGTGAATTTTCTTGTGGCACCAGCACCACTATCTTATAGACTGAGCTGGGTGATTTTATAGCACCAGCACCATCTCTTTACAACATCAGGGTGCTTACTAAATTACTTCAAATTCTTTCGTTATTTCAAAATTATTTGAAACTTTCAATAGAAATATAAGAATGAAAAGTTTATCAGTTATCCAACAATGGTGGTCACTGTATTTAAATTTCTCACAAATTACACCATATTACTTCAACACTTAATATCCTGTAATAATTTAATAGAAAATATCTAAAAACAGTTTAATTCAAATGCTTGTAGACAAATCACACTGAAAATTTGCAGGATTTGAGTTAAGACTTTCATTGTAATGAGACCATCATAGTGCTGTTTTGTATTTTTGAAGAATGCTTTGCTAACATGGTTTCATGTAGTACAAGACATTAAAAATTAACTATTCTGTAATGAATTTCAGAAAGCAAAATCAGATTTGTTAAATCAAATAAAGTGTCTTTATTAGTAGACAGATTATGAAATATTGCAGTAGCGAAAAATATGATGTAGTCATAGTGCTGTTTTGTACTTTTCAAGACTATCTCACTAAATGTGGTACAGGATATTAAGAATTAAAAATGAATAACACACAGGAGAATGTAGTCTTAGATTCACCATGTTTGAAAATATAAATTCCTCATAGGTTTACTAGACCAAACTCAATCCACAGCTAACCAGCAAACTGATACATTTTTCTTAGATAACAAGCTTCCATTTTAAATGTTACTTGGAGAATGTGATGAGGTTATGGTCCAACCCAGCTTTGTCCATCTTAGAACAGCAAGGCAAAGACCATCAACCCTTCCAGCTTTGTCCATCACAGAACTGCTAGGTTAACAAAGGGAGATTATCTGCCCTTCCTGGTCAACAAAATTGAAAAGAAGGCAAGGTAGTGAGATTAACCTCTCAACACTCCTTTTATACTGGAGAAGGGAGAAAGGGAGGAGAATGAGAAGGAGGAACGGGAGGAGAATGAGGAGGAACGGGAGGAGAATGAGAAGAACGGGAGGAGAATGAGAAGAACGGGAGGAGAATGAGAAGAACGGGAGGAGAATGAGAAGAACGGGAGGAGAATGAGAAGAACGGGAGGAGAATGAGAAGGAGGAACGGGAGGAGAAGGAGGAACGGGAGGAGAATGAGAAACGGGAGGAGAATGAGAAACGGGAGGAGAATGAGAAACGGGAGGAGAATGAGAAACGGGAGGAGAATGAGAAACGGGAGGAGAATGAGAAGGAGGAACGGGAGGAGAATGAGAAGGAGGAACGGGAGGAGAATGAGAAGGAGGAACGGGAGGAGAATGAGAAGGAGGAACGGGAGGAGAATGAGAAGGAGGAACGGGAGGAGAATGAGAAGGAGGAACGGGAGGAGAATGAGAAGGAGGAACGGGAGGAGAATGAGAAGGAGGAACGGGAGGAGAATGAGAAGGAGGAACGGGAGGAGAATGAGAAGGAGGAACGGGAGGAGAATATAATAAGAGTATAGAGGAAGTGATGATGTCAGGGTAAGAGGAGTAGGATGAGATAGGGGAGGTAAAGGAAGGATGGGGTGTAGGAAGAGGAGATAGAAGAGGTAAAGGAGACAGACAGGAAGACAGAAAGTGAGTAAGAAATAGGAGGGGTGGGGCAGTGGGTGGAAGAAGGAGGGGTTAAACCAAGCCACAGGACTTCTTGAACAATTAAGACACTGATGTCTACAGGAAACCAATAACACAGAGACACATACACAATAACATACACACAAACAGATACACTAACACACACAAGACTACACCCAGGCATATACACTAATATACACATTAATAAAAGACATTAAAATACAGATGCAGACTAATACACACACACACACACGCAAACAAAATACACACACACACATGCAAACAAAATATACACACACACACACACACTTCTATAACCACACACACAGTAATCTGAATCTGACATCCCCACCACATTCTTATAACTCTAAACCAAACCCTGTTATGCACTCTCCTCAAACATAAAGGAAAAACCATATATATTTCACACACACAAGACAGGTGTGTAAATCTGAGATGCAAGCACAAATATATATACACACACATTACATAGACAATACTACACACACACATCTAGTCCTGAAGCTAGGGAAGGAAGGCCAGACAGTAGACCTAAATGTAATACAACTGTCTCTTCCCACTACCACCACCACTACTCTTTAGTGTATATGGAGGGATAGGGAGTCTATCATACCTTTTATTCTATCAACCCCTTGCATTCAATCTCCTATTCTTTCAGTATTCATTCATGACTTTTTCCTTGGCTGGTTCTCTCTCACTTATTGTGTTTGTTCCTTTTTTAAACACATTCTTGTATTCCCTCAATCCTTTGCACTCCTCTTCTTCCTTGGCTGGTCTTCCTCACCATTGTGTTATAAACAAACGCTCTCCACATGGAGACACACACAGACCACAGCAAGTAACAGTAATAGAGGGGAGAGGCTACTGCTGGCTTCTCAGTTAGTGCTGTTGTAGGGTAGGTAGGGTGGGTAATCCCTTAGGGGTCAGTCATTCCTAACAAAGAACATTGCCCCCTCCTCTCTCTTTTTCTAACTTCCTTACTGACCCAGTTTAATCTGTATCCTTATCTTTAGAAAAAGAAATTCACCCCAATTCCCTGTCTTTTTGTTGCATTTAACTGTCCCACCCACCAATGACTACATATAAGTTCTCTAGTTGGCCCCCTTCCTCAAGGCTGTCCCTCCATCACAAACCAACAAGAGATCCTGTATGCGGTTGCTGGACCTGCTAAAAATAATAGCAAATGATCTTAAGATAGAAGAGGTGGGTGAATTCATTAGATAATGTAGTCCTAAATAACCTGGAAGAAATTTCCTCATAGGTCTGCTTAACCATATTGATAGCAAAATTCCTAAAACTGTCCCTGATTCTTCACTACAGAAATGTTTGTTTTAAAGTATTTAAAAAACTTTCCATTATAATTTTATGTCAGAACTTTTATGTGCCAAACACAAACAGAGTGAAAAAGTTATTCTACTACTAAAAATCTCTCCAATTCTTGTTTATCTTCAAAATAATTTTAAAATCGCAGGCTGTGCCTTTCATTAAGAATTCATCATCATCATCATTTCATTTTACGTCCACTTTTCCCTGCTTGCAAGGGTGGGACGGGAACTGATTCTGGCTTGATTTCTACAGCTGGATGCCCTTCCTAACACCAACCTCATTTACAGTGAGTGCTGGGTGCTTTTTTTGCCGTGGCACCTCCACGACCACTTTGCAGTGGAATGATAGGGACCCCAGTCCCTATCATCTCATTTCTACAGCTGAGTAAACTGGAGCAATGTGAAATAAAGTGTCTTGCTCAAGGAAACAACACATCGGTCCGAGAATTGAACTCACAACCTTTCGATTGCAAGGCCAATGCTCTAACCACTAAGCCATGTGCCTCCATATATATATATATATATATGTATTAGGTATAAACCGAAGTTATAACTGCTATATATCGGGTACTAAGTTGTTTGAGACAATCACAAAGCACTCAGAGCGGAAATGTAATACATTGTCCAGAGTAAACAACAGTTAAAAAGTGACACCAGGAAAAATGACAGAAGGAAGTGGCCATACATATACCACAACAACGATTAATACAGAAAGGTTGGAAACCATATATATATATATATATATATTATCGTTATTCCAGGTTGAATCGGAGGTAACCACAGTAAGTAAGGTACTCAATACATTGCAGAGTATAAAAGTTTTAATATAGATGAGATTCTACAGGACTAGAACTGTTTCATTCTTTAGAAATCATCAGGAATCCTGATGATTTCTAAAGAATGAAACAGTTCTAGTCCTGTAGAATCTCATCTATATTAAAACTATATATATATATATAGGTTGGCACCAGTGACGTCGTAACTCATTTCTACAGCTGAGTAAACTGGAACAACGTGAAATAAAATGTCTTGCTCAAGGACAACGCATCACTCAGTCTGAGAATCAAACTCACAACCTTTCAATTGCAAGCCCATAGCCTTTCCATTGGACAACATCGGTGTTGTGGAGAGGGGAGGCTGGTATGCATGGGCGACTGCTGGTCTTCCTCAAACAACCTTGCCCAGACTTGTGCCTCAGAGGGAAACTTTCTAGGTGCAAATCACAAGTCACTCGCGACTGAAGGATGTGTGTGTGTGCGCACCATGTGATTGATTTTGTCTTTCATCTTCCTATTACCAAACTAAGTCATTGAGCCAATGTGATCAACTACACTTTTCAGGGTGATGTCACAGCATAGCTACAGTTGAGTAACCAGATTAAGGGGTTTAAAAATCCCAGGCAGTGCCTATCAACTAAATCTCTTAAGCAGTCTAATGACGGAAACCAGTAAAAGATTTTATATATATATATATATATATATATATATATATACATAATAATAATAATAATATAAGGATGTTTTGTTAAGCCCTCATTACGTTTATTGATTGGCGATTGGTGACGCATGTCTCGCTATTGATCAGCCTGTCGGACCTCTGCTGTAGTTATGACACCTATATATATATATATATATACACACACACACACAATATATTAATAAATGCAAACTATATTTGTTTTATTATATATATTTCAAGGGCAACCAAGGCAAATTATGGTGCGCTTTCATCAGATAAAATACAGATTTGTTTTCATTCATTTCATTTTACGTCCGCTTTTCCCTGCTTGCAAAGGTGGAACGGGAACTGATTCTGGCTAGATTTCTACAGCTGGATGCCCTTCCTAACACCAACCTCATTTTCAGTGAGTGCTGGGTGCTTTTTTGCCGTGGCACCTCCACGACCACTTTGCAGTGGAATGATAAGGACCCCAGTCCCTATCATCTCATTTCTACAGCTGAGTAAACTGGAGCAATGTGAAATAAAGTGTCTTGCTCAAGGAAACAACACATCACCCGGTCTGAGAATTGAACTCACAACCTTTCGATTGTAAGGCCAATGCTCTAACCACTAAGCCATGTGCCTCCATGTTTTATAAATAAATATTGACATACCCGGAAAAAAAAAAAATTATATATATATATATATGACCAAAGATTAATATAGTTCATTGATTACTCAATGAATATAGTTTTACAATAGATTAAAAGCACTCTACAGTCAGGTTTTCTGGAGTTATTAATATTATTCAAAATATTAATAAATGAAGACATTCACATAATGAAAATGAAAACGGTCACGCATCATGTCTGTCTCTTCCTTCTTTCTTTCTTTCCTTTTTTGCAGTTACATATTTCTTCTTCTCCCTTCTATCTCTCTCTCCATCTCTCTTCTTTTGTATCTATCTCTCTCTCTTGTTCTTCCCTAACAAGTTTATTTACGCATTTAAATATTTATGTATGTGGTTATTTATTTCTTCTTACATTTTCTCATACTCACCCCCTACTTATACTTATATCTTGCTCCACATCCTCTTCATCATATTATTTGTGGTATATAAAAGTTGAGATTTGTTGTAATAAATCACTGCCAATACTGGAATTGAACCATCAAAACCGTTGTGGTATGTCATACATCAATTCATGTATTTTATCTGACGAGGACGTACTGAAAAACAGCACAGTACCTTCGAAATATATATAATAAAACATATATTTGGATTATGGAAATGTCTTCATTTATTAATATTTTGAATATATATATATCAGTGAATTTCCAACCGATAAGGTATGATTTTCATGAGTATGTCTATTTATAAAACAAACTTTGTATTTTATCTGATGAAAGCGTATCAATGTGTCTTGATACCCTTGAAATATATATAATAAAATAGATATGGTTTTATAAATATAGATTCCATTTATTTAATATATACACACACACACATACACATACACACACACACACACACACACACACACACAAAAGTCTTCAACCTTTTTGTATTTATCATTGTCACATTTTTACTCTGGACGATAATGTTTATGTCTCGATCCATTGAGAGCTTTGTGATTGCCCTAAACAACTCAATTAGTACCTGATATATGGCAACTATATATATATATATATATATATATATGGAGAGACAGAGAGAGAGAGGGCGTGAGGCACAAACTTAGTTTTGAAACCATATGGTCTTAAGTTCAGTCTCAAGGCATGGTACGTTGCTTCTCCACAATTCTGTTTTAATCCTTTAGCATTTACATTACTGTAAAAATATAATAGTAAATATAGAGTAAAGTCTTTACTGTGAAAATATATCACATAATATCGAACCTATGAGATTTTGATATCTATTTTGAGAAGATCGTAACATCAGTACACAAGCAGACAGTTATGGCTGGTTTGAACAGAAAGAGGTGAGAGAATTCTGGCTGGATATGGCTGGTTTAAATGCTAAAGGGTTAAAGATGGCAGAACAGATTGGATAATGTAGCCCTTGAAAGACTGACAGAAAAAGGAGACACCACAATCACATGGCTGGAATGCCTTTCATCATTGGCCTTTTATAAGAGACCAAACCATTAAAATCTTGTACCTGTTTATTTTTTCCAGCCTGTGATAACATTTATTACATTTGGGACTTCAAAGTTTTATAATAAATGAGTACAAGTGACACTTATTTTAGATTTTTAGTGTGTTCTTTCTCCTACCTCCATCCAATTTTAGAATGAGGTGTGGAACTTTCTCAACCACTCATCCATAAAGTTAACCATTAGTGTAGAAGATATACTCCCTCACTGACTAATATATATATATATATATAAATATATAGCATAGTGTGTGTACCTATATATAGCATCATTTGATAGGGCAAGCAAGACATGGCCACCAAATACACATACACACACTCGTGTAATCTGAGACAATAATTTAAGCAATGTAAATCTGCCCTGCACAAGTGAATCTTAGAAATACAATACCCTACTCTTGACATTGAGGGCACGCAGATATAGTGCTTGGTGTGTGTGTGTGTGTGTGTGTGTATTATAGGCACACACACACCACATGCGATTGATTTTGTCTTTCACCCGCAAGTAATGGAGCTAGCATGTCACACTATGCCCACTGTTGAGCAACCAGATAAAGGTATACACGAAAATATTTTAGCTCTCAACAAATCTTAGGTGAGAAACAATAAAGTACTAAGTCACACATAAAGTACTAGCTGCCACTCTGTCATAGGCTGGAATGAAACATTTTAAAGCAGGTTTCCTTGAGCAAGATGTCCTTACTTATACTAACCCTGTTTTTTAACCCTTTAGCATTTACATCACTCTATATATACTACTTTACCTCACATAATATCAAATCTATGAAATGTTGGTGTTATTTATGTTAAGAAAAATATCTTAACATTAGTGGCCGGTTAGAGCCGGTTTGAACAGAAAGATGTGAGAGAATTCTGGCCGGATACGGCCAGTTTAAATGCCAAAGAATTAAGCACGATATATACTGGTGGCTTTCATTGAACCATTGAGCTGCAGAACGTATTGATTATCAATATGAAGTTGCAGACAGACATACACTTGCACATGTTTTCTATACTGACAAGGTTGGAAAAGATATCTGGGATAAGAAATGGTCAGATAACTAATCCTTGATTATATATTCCCAGCTTGACACTTCATGAACAAGGAACACAGGTACAAGGATTTCTAGGTAGGTACAAATGACAGCATAGGCGAGGTAGGCACACTATTAGCTGAGAAATAGGTAAATAAAGTAATCAAGGTAAAAAAAAATTTGATAGCTTAGACTAGCCCTAGATAATAGAATTGGTATGATGATTTCTATATACACCACAAGCTATATATCTCACACACACACACACATATCGTTTTTGCATCTGCTTTTCCATATTTGCAGGGTTTGGACATTGGTCGTGCTTTTCCTAATTTTGGGTTTTACTGGTTGGATGCCCTTCCTGTCACCAACCACTGTACAGCGTGGACTGGGTGTATTGTTTGTGCCACCAACACTAGAGAGCTTGTCTTACCGGACCTAGTGTGTGTGTGTGCGTGTGCGTGTTTTTTTTGTTTTTTTTTTCACAATATTCATCATTGACTATTCTATTCTGACATGGGTTGATTTATAACCAAGCAGGATATTTCTATTCTTGTACCATTGTGCATGCATAACTGGATGTTTTGAGGTTTTACACAAAGAATTCCTTTATTTATAGGATATATATATTCATTTCATTTTACGTCCACTTTTTCCCTTTTTCCCTGCTTGCAAGGGTGGGACGGGAACTGATACTGGCTTGATTTCTAACACCAACCTCATTTACAGTGAGTACTGGGTGCTTTTTTGCCGTGGAATGATAGGGACCTCAGTCCCTAGCATCTCATTTCTACAGCTGAGTAAATATATATATATATATATGGAGGCACATGGCTTAGTGGTTAGAGCATTGGTCTCGCAATCGAAAGTTTGTGAGTTCAATTCTCAGACCGGGTGATGTGTTGTTTCCTTGAGCAAGACACTTTATTTCACATTGCTCCAGTTTACTCAGCTGTAGAAATGAGATGATAGGGACTGGGGTCCACTGCAAAGTGGTCGTGGAGGTGCCACGGCAAAAAAACCACCCAGCACTCACTGTAAATGAGGTTGGTGTTAGGAAGGGCATCCAGCTGTAGAAATTAAGCCAGAATCAGTTCCCGTCCCACCCTTGCAAGCAGGGAAAAGCGGACGTAAAATGAAATGATGATGATGAAATGATATATTGAAGGCACATGGCTTAATGGTTAGAGCATTGGGCTTGCAATCAGAAGGTTGTGAGTTTGATTCTCAGACTGGGTGATGCATTGTGTCCTTGAGCAAGACACTTTATTTCACATTGCTCCAGTTCACTCAGCTCTAGAAATGAGTTGCGACGTCACTTGTGCCAAGCTGTATCGAATTTTGCCTTTACTATGGACATGAACGGTGTTGTGAAGAGAAGAGACAGGTATGCATGGACGACTGCAAGTCGTCCACAAACAACCTTGCCCTGACTTGTGCCTCGGAAGGAAACTTTCTAGGTGTAAATCCCATTGTCATTCGTGATCGAAGGGGGTTGGGGAGGGGGTTTTTTTTACCCTATATATATGTATATGTCATATATATATGTGTGTGTGCATATATATATATGGTACCACAACATCCAGTCCAAAATAAATGAGGTCGTGTAGGTGTCACGACAAAAAAAACACACAGTCCACGCTGTAATGTGGCCGTGTAGGTAACATGGTAAAAATCTCCCAGTTCCACACTGTAAATGTGGTTGGTGTTAAGAAGGGCATCCAGCCGTAGAAAACCTGCCAGACAGCCCTATACGAGTGAGACATTGTCACCCGACCAATCTTGCCTCAAGTAGGACAATTTCAGTCTAAACCACCTATGCTAGCGTGGAAGATAGACATTAAACGTTGATGATGATATGTGTGTGTGTGTATACATATATATATATATATATATATATATATATATATCAACCAAAATACAATCCCATTTGAAGAAAGTACAGCGTGGCTAGCTGGCCAGACTTGTCTTATGATGTGGGCAACGAGTCTAAACCATGCAAGCATGGACAAATAGACAAACAGTGATGATTATCATATATATATATGTGCGTTAGTACATACTATCTGCAATGTATCTATAATTAAAAATAAACAAAGACTGATTCAATGAATTTCCACCTGTCTGTCTGCCTGCGTGTGTGTGTGTGAACACATGTCACTACACATTTGGTTAATATGTATGAGACACACACATGCACATACATGTATGTATGTATATAGTTGTCAACCATGTTTTATATACACTGTATGTAAGCTCCGAATGTAGGTTTTGAACTGCCACATGTCTGTATGCTGTGCATTTGTAACAGCAACTACATGCCATCAGGTGTTACCACAGACTTACATACAATTATATATTCCAATCGTTGCCTTGCAAGTAGGGAAAATGAACATGAAACAAATGAACAAATGATATAAAAGCTGATCATCAGATTGGACCAGGAAAACGATGTTTACATTGTTGATACTATCTGCCAGTTGCAACTCCTGCATACATACACATACAATATATATATATACACACACATGCATGATGATGGTATAGATAGATATAAATGGAGAAAGACAGACAGACAGACAGACAGACAGAGAGAGAGAGATTGAGACAGGCAGGCAGATTGAGGCCGGCAGACAGAGAGAGACAGGCAGACAGACAGAGAGAGACAGGCAGACAGAGAGACAGAGACAGACAGAGACAGACAGACAGACAGACAGACAGAGAGACAGAGAGACAGAGAGACTTAATTTTCTGAGAAAGAGAAAATAAGACAACTGATCATGCTATTTACATGTGTTGTTCAGCCTAGGGCCAACTCTTACCTAACAGGCCTGTCATCTAAGGGCTTTGCAGCTTGTTTACTTTATTTCAGTTTTCAGGTGGTAAGATATGATTTGGCTGCTATTTCTAGCATTTTAGATCAACCACCTAGAGGCTCTCTACTTGCCTCGTGTGTGCGTGTGTGTGTTTCCATGTAACAACTGTATATTTCATGGATTTGTGTGTCAAAACGTGTGCAAAAACTAGGTTGGTGCATCTTTCTGAAACTGGGTCAGTTTGACTGTAGTGTCTGCATGTGAGTTCATAATCAGGTCACCATGTGTAAATTGTGTACTCTGCAGAATAAATAGTACTGCACACGTGTTTTCTTTTATATAAGGTAGTCAAATAAGTATGGGCAGTATGCATCACATCATCACCGTTTTACGTCGATTCTTCCACGCTAGCATTTGGATTCATTTCTACAGCTGGATGCCCTTCCTAACACCAACCTCATTTACAGTGAGTGCTAGGTGCTTTTTTGTCGTGACACCTCCACGACCACTTGGAGAGGCAGGAGTGGGGAAGACCCTATGGTGCCCCAGCTACATGTGCCCTCTTTGGCCCATTTTGAGGAGCCGTTGTTCAATGTGTCCTTGTTTTCAAGAGAGTAGCATGTGGTTTGAGGTAGATATGGTTGCTATTTCTAGCAAGCAAGGCAAGCAACTATAAAGACTTTTGTTGGGCCTTGTTAATTGTTTAATTATATGTAGTTAATAATAGTGTGGGTAATTGATATACAAAATGTAGTAGTAGTAGTAGTTGTAGTAGAGTAGTAGTAGTAGCAGTAGTTGTGAGAGTAGTAGTAGTAGCGGTAGTTGTGGGAGTAATAGTAGTAGTTATATATGGATTAGAATAGGTACACTATATCACCATGTTGTAAGAATGGACTAAAAGGATTGGCACTAGGATAAACATTGCTTCAAAAAGTATTGCATCAAGCCTACCATGGGGCCCAGAAAGCTAACCCCTGGCATAGCAGGGAAATCCTTAAAATATTTGTAATACTAGGTGATAGTAAAGTTGTAGTAGTAATGCTATTATCACTACAACTGCCATCAAACACATACACAGCCAAAAATTCTTATCAAGACTGACAATATTAACTTGGCTGGCCTCCTAGAAGGTTGCTCTCTTAGGTGTCTTGAGTGTTTTAATAACGCACCCAGTCCTATCTTTCACACACATACCTATGTTGTTACAACCCACATGTGTGCATTTCATAGCTTTTTCAGGGTTTTAAACACTTTAGCATTTAAACTGGCCATATCCTGCTAGAATTCCCTCACCTCTTTCTGTTCAAACCGGTAGTAACTGGCTGCTCATACTGATGTTAAGATATTGTTCACAAAAATAAATATCAAAATCTCATAGATTGAATATTGTGTGGTAAAGCCTTTACCACAAAAATATAATAGTAAATATAGAGTAATGTAAATGCTAAAGGGTTAAGGACAGGAGTCCCATTCCTATCAAAATGTAACAGGAAATGAAATGGTTTGCCCAAGAACACAACACCCTGCCCAATCCAGGAGTTGCCACTATGAGTATTATACCCTAACCACATGTCCACAGACAACTAAAAACCAGCAACAACAACAAAATCAATAGGTCTTACCTTGCCATACTGATTAAAATAATTTCTGACATCATCAACAGTAGTAGATGCTGATAATCCACCAACAAATATTTTCTTTGTACGGGTCACCATCTGAAAGACAATGTAGAAAAATACATATAAATGTGTATATATATGAGTAAATACATATAAATATATACATGTGAACATCCAACCCACACTGTAAATTGATCGTGTAGGTGACACGACAAAATGCACCCAGTCCACACTGTAAAGTGGTCATGTAGAAGACAACAAAAAGCATCCAATCCACACTGTAAAGAGGTCATGTAGGTAACACGATAAAAAGCACCCAGTCTACACTGTAAAGTGGTCGTGTAGGAAACACAGTAAAAAGGCTCCCAGTCCACACTAAATGTGGTTGGTGTTAGGAAGGGCATCCAGTCATAGAAGACCTTCCAGAAACAGTTCTATATGAGTGAGACACAGTCACTCGACCAATCTTGCCTCAAATGGGACAAACCTATCCAACACATGCTAGCATGGAAGATGGAAGTTAAACGATGATGATAATGATGATGATGATGTGTATGAGAACAGACTTTGTATGAGGCAGGTGCACAGGGACAAATCACCTTTTTTCAATCCGAGAAAGGATACACAGAAATGGTTGTTAACTTGTGCTGCCTTGTTTGTTGATCTAATGAACAGTAGTGGAGATTGCTCTGGGAGCATAGTAGTGAGAAGAACATGATGGAAAAAGGGGCCAAAAGACCGACCGTACAATGTGGGATTCTGTATGGTAGTGAGATATAAGCAGTCAATAAAAGGGATAAGTGAAAGCTGGAGACAAAGGAAGTGAGTATACTCCAATAAATGTGCATACTCCAGTATACTTCAAGTATGGATGAACTGAGAGAAAAGCCGAGTATAAGAGGAATGAAGTATGCAAGAGAGATGCCTGAGCTAGAACATTGACTAGAATACTTTATGGCAGGGGTTCTCAACCTTTTTTTCGCTGTGGACCACCACCAAAGTAAGTAATTTTTTCCTATGGACCACCTAAACTTTTAAATCTTTTGTAATAGAACTGCTACTTATAAGCATCAGTAGATGGTTTTTTTTTTCAATGAATATGCTATTATCATGTCGCAGTGCCTAAAAATCTACGCAAATAAACAGCTGAAGTCGTACTTATGCGAAGAATAAGAACACCTATTGAAAATTTTCTGTGGACCACCTAAATTTTCCTGTGGGCCACTAGTGGTCCACATGGACCAGATTGAGAACCCCTGCTTTCTGGTATTCTTTCTGGCTCTGTTCCATGTTTATGTATTGCTCAGATCAACTTTGCCTTTCATCCACTCAAGACAAGGTACCTGTCCAGTACTGGGGCTAACTCTAGCAGATATCATCTGTGTTCAAAAATTGAACAGGAAAGAATTTCACAATGTTTAAATGCCATGCCTTGGACAATTAAACCTGTTAGAATTAAGGGGCAATGGATGAGGGAATATGTGTATGTATGTGGAAAGTATAAATATGTAGGATGTGAACAATTGGTTTAATTAAACATTTTGAAAGATTTACTAAAATTGTTAAATATTTCATTAGCAAAACAGTGACTTAAAATTATGCTGGAACATTTTGATTTAAAACAGTTTTTCTCATTGAACCAGATCCAGTTTTAGCTGAGCTGATATCAAAAGAGTTAACGACCTGATAAATAAATATTTAAATGTGGAAATTACTAAATATTAGCATGCACATATGGAAATTACCAATGTAAACATCCATATAACATAACAGATGTAATACATATATTAAAGATTTAATAAATATATTAAAGATGAAAACTACAAATATGTAAAATATTGCAGTAAACACAAACACGTGACGTGTTACAGCTACTACAGTATTTGCAATCGAGTATGTCTTAGTAGCAAGTACCATGCCTTTGTAAAGTGTTTTGTGGACCCATTGTAATAGCGACGGGACACAAATGGTTTCCCTTGATCCAGTGGAATATCCAGCATATTATAGCTGGAAAGAGAAAGAGCTGCACCAACATTAGGTTGGTACTTTCTTGTGAAAACTCTATAAACTTATACTAAAGTGAAAGTGAAAATAAGATTAAAACGAAAGCGAGTGATGCACGTGAAAGTGAATGTAAAAATAAATAAACAAAAATAAATGCAACATTTAACTTATACGAAGTAAATTTCCCCACATATTTTCATTACAAATGGGGGGGGGGGGGGGGGGGCAGAATCCATGACTCACTTGATTATTTATAGATTATTTATAAATAAAAACCTTATGAGGCCGTATTTAGAATTAAAATACAATAACAATAAAATAAGCATGTTAAGTAATATAACTAACAAGCGAGTCATGAATTCTGGTCCACCCTGTACAGACGTACACACCCTCCCGGGTCCCCAATAATAGAAGTGGGGGAGGGTCATTTGCTTAAATTCTTATAAGCAGAGGGTGGGGTGGAAAACCGGTAATTGTATAGTGTTCGTTAGTAAATATGGGATTTCTTACAAGGTTATTTTTCTTTTGTCATATATAATGATTTTTTTTTTAAATTATTAAATTCTCCAGCTGCTGTATCAATATGAATCACTCACAGAAAGCTCGTTAGGTCGGTGCTTATCCCGGTTTCATGGCGTGAAACGACATGACAGAGTACAAGACTCACTCCTGGGCAGGACGCCAGTCCATCACAGAGTACTCATTTTCAGCTGAGTATACTGGAGCAACATGAAATGTTTTGCTCAAGAACGCAACAAGTAACTCAGCCCAAGAATCGAACCTACGACATTATGATCATAACTCCAACATCCTTACCACATATGGTAAATGTAATTTAAAATTACTATCTTTATTATAATTGTTTAATCAAAATGTCCACTACATCGGATATATATTACTTTTACAACACTTTCTTTACCAACCCCAAAAGGACGAAAGTCAAAGTGGACTTTAGTGAGATTTGAACTCAGGATGCAGAAAAACTGAACAAATATCAATACTAAAACGACTCAAGCAAATAGATCCTTTTACATAGGGCGTAGGCAGTGCCGGGTTTTGGACAAATGAAGCCCAGTGCAAGTTAAGATATGAATGAGGCCTCAAACATTTCAAATATTTATCGTAAAAAATTCTTTTGACAGGAAGATAGGTCCCCCTGGCCAACGGGGCCCTGTGCCTAAGCACACCTCAGCACAATGGTGTAAATACGGCACTAGGCGTAGGTAACCAATATAAAAAATATTACATAGAATATCTGACCAATGTTTACCAACGTAAAGCAAAGAAATAAGCATAAATGTTATTATAACTTACGTAAACAAATAATTAACTACGTTATATAATTTTTATTTCAACAACGTTGTTTACATTATATTAATTAACGAATTAAATTAATGACTATAATTAGAAAAATATTGCACAAATCCAGTTTTCATAATACAAACAGAAAAACGCACATACAAGTACACACACACACACATATATATACACACACACACACACTCAAACATATACAAACAGAGGTACAGGATGTAACTAAATGCTATCTTTACCATGAAGTATCTAGTTACAGTTAAGTAGATTGAGCTGAGAAATCTCCTGGCCATAGGGCGGTGACCTGTGGCTAATTGACTCATAATCTATAGCAGGCATGGACAACCTTTTTCGAACAGTGGGCCCGCATAGGGTGTGGCTCATAAGGCGAGCCGCACTACAAAAAATTCAAGGCAATTGAGAAATTAAAGTATAGGACGGTGGATTGACACCATCGGTAGCGCCTCAGACACTATGCTTTGCAGCACAGAGTTATGGCCCTTTGCGTTCTAAGTTCAAATCGAGCCGAAGTTAACTTTGCCTTTCATCCTTACGGAGTCGATAAAATAAAGTACCAGTAATGTACTGGGTCGATTTAATCGACTTTCCCCTCTCCTTCAAATTGCTGGTCTTGTGTATGAAGTAGAAACAATTAATAAAATATAGGGCAGTGGATTGGCAGTATCGGTAGAACGTCGGACAATATGCTTTCTGGCATAGAGTTACGCCCCCTTGCGTTCTGAGTTCAAATGCAGCAGAGGTTAGCTTTGCTTTTCATCCTTACGGGGTCGGTCGATAAAATAAAACACTAGTATGCACTGAGATTGACTTAACCAACTACCCCCCTCCAAATTGTTGACCTTGAGACTAAAGTAGAAACAATTATTAATAAAGTATGGTGTGATTTGAGGGCGATTTGGTTTCTATTTCCAGCAAGATGTCATGCTTTGAGATCGACCAAGATTAAAAACAAAGTGAACTTCTTAACCATTCGGCAAGGCTGTGTTCACCACACAATTATTTATAGAGCTGCATTCGTTCATTCATACATAAATCAATAATGGTTTATTTGTATCATGACTGACTGCAAATCTAGGAATGAAAAATACAATATAATATAATACAATATTACAGGTGAATGTCTCCTAAATGTCCGAGGTGAATTACCATTAATTTAAATTATATCATTTCTCGATATATTTTTATGCTTTTAGTGACTTCGGTCATTGAACAGTGGCCATATTGTGTGGCACCATAATTGCTTTTTGTTTTTTTAATAATCTATCATACACCGACAAAGGCGGAGATGTAATAGTCATTAGAATGTCGAATTGAATGATTTGCAGTAATCGTTCCGATTCTCTACACTCTGAATTCAAATCCCATCGAATCCAACTTTGTTTTTCATCCTTTCGCGGTCGGTAAATAAAGTACCAGTTCAATACTAGGGTCGATTTTTCCTCTACATCTCATTCTTACTTCCTTTGCTCTTTGGAAAGAATCGACTATGCTCTAACTTGGAGAGGGATGGGAGCCATCGAGGTTTAAAAAATATCACACCTAGAGTTAAGGGCCCATGGATGGATATCAACACCAGTCAGTATTCCAATCTGGTATATATTCATCGATATCTATTTATAGAATAAATTGAACTTCTGGCGAGTCAAACTCTTTTACACAAATAAGGAATAAACCTTTGTCAATGGTCCAGTTGTTCGGAATTTTGCTTAGGAAATTAACCTGCATGTGGCTGAGCATAGCATTGACACGTGTAGCCTAAAGGTAATTCTCAGGAAGATCCATCCAGTGCGACAAGGACGGAACTTTGAATTACAGATATAGCCCATTTAACTGGTTTAAAACTATATGGCTCAGGTTGACACGATATACTACCTTCTGTAGTTTCCAACACATCCACAAAGCAATGGTCAACAATATTTATAAATTACACACACACACACATATATATGATAATGATTTCTCGTAAAGGCACAAGGCCAGTAATTTGTGGGGAGGGGAAAGTCGATTTGGTATTTTGAACCTGACAGAGCTAATCCTTCTACAGGTTGAGAAGACTGAATAGTGAGTAAAATGATAATTTTTTGTTTTTTAATGCGTAACGTAAATTACATTTTTTTTTCCACTAGAATGCAACGTGAACCTCCAATATGGCCACTAATTATCGGCTGAAACTGAACTATTAAAATAAGATATATTTGTGGAAAACGCACGATTTTATCACATTGGTAACAATGCCATTCATGTCATTCTGCAACAGGAATATACTATCTATCAATAATTGTTTCTACTTTAGGCACAAGGCCAGCAAATATCCAGTGCATTACTGGTACTTTATTTTATCGACCCCGTAAGGATGAAAGGCAAAGTTAACCCCTGAACTCAGATCGTAAAGGGACGTAACTATGCTGGAAAGCATGGCGTCCAGCATACTATCTATCAATAATTGTTTCTACTTTTGGCACCAGGCCAGCAATTATCCCAGTGCATTACTGGTACTTTATTTTATCGACCCCGTAAGGATGAAAGGCAAAGTTAACCTTGGCGGGATTTGAACTCAGATCATAAAAGGAGGTAACTCTATGCTTCAAAGCAAGGCGCCCGACCCTCTACCGATACTGCCAATCCACCGCCCTTATCTATCAATAATGCCAATATTATAGACACTATATATTGTATAATTAATGTAAAGACTATGTTCTGATTTCGAATCACGCCAAGGACAACATACAAGTTAGCAAAAAGTACTAGTTGAGTACTTGATTCAGGAATGTACTAAAACTACAGGGATGGAGGATAATTCTCATAAGGTATGTTGATTTAATAATATTTTGCTTCTTAACAATTTATAGTAGTCTTTCTTTTATAATAGTCTAAAAGTAATATTTATACTTTTTATTCGACAAGCAAATTGTATTTGTATGTATTAAATAATTATATGTTTATGATTTACAAAAGAAGCCATTCAAAAATAAAAGGACTCGTATAAATATATTTGGGACAGGCCAAGACACTCGTGCTCTTAACACAGCTAATAGCGAGGCTTTGGTACTGGGATAACCAAGCAAGCTCACTACTCTACTCGGGGTCAACATTATATATACAGTCGAGTCAGCTTAAGAGTATACCCTCGGGAATGGAAAATAGTATACTCTTATCCGGACTAAGTAAAAATATTCCATAGTATTATTATTTTGAGTCTTTCAATGATTAAAATTTGCTTTATTATCGTTTAAAATGCATTTATAAGTAAAAAAAATGAAAGTTACACCAAAAATTTCAACAAGAATTATTGCAAATTATAGATAAATTAGGCAATATTTCAACATTTTGGTATGCAATTTTTATTTCCTAAAAATGGTCCAAAATGCTTTTTTGCACTCGATTGCTCGCAATTTGTTTTTCAATCAATTCCTCGATCTCAGACAGAGTATAATTTTCAAAATTTTCAAACGATTGCATCATATAGGACCGTACAGTCAACAAAACGTTTATTCCTTCTTTTCCAGAGATCTAAAATATTGATAAATGATTAAAGTTATTCATATAAATATAAAAATAATACATACTAACCTTTGAGTAATGGATAAAGCAGAGCGTTTCAAAGACATTTTTATGACAAGGAATTATTTTGTATTTGCATATATGAAACTTTAAATTGCTTTTAGAATGATTGTATAAATGACATCATCGCATTTCATTTTGGATTGTTTTAAAATGGTTATGTTACATAATA
>OZ024746.1:53330919-53363419 GCA_964016885.1 Eledone cirrhosa
TGATGATGGTTATAATGATGACTATGGTGGTGATGGTTATTATAATGATGACTATTGTGATGATGATGGTTATAATGATGACTATGGTGGTGATGATGGTTATTATAATGATGACTATTGTGATGATGATGGTTATAATGATGACTATGGTGGTGATGATGGTTATTATAATGATGACTATTGTGATGATGGTTATAATGTTTAAGGTGGTGATGATGGTTATTATAATGATGACTATTGTGATGATGATGGTTATAATGATGACTATGGTGGTGATGATGGTTATTATAATGATGACTATTGTGATGATGATGGTTATAATGATGACTATGGTGGTGATGATGGTTATAATGATGACTATGGTGATGATGATGGTTCTTATAATGATGATGGTTATTCTAATAATGATTGTTTCTACTTTTGGCACAAGGCCAGCAATTATACTGGTACTTCATTTTAAAGACCCCCGTAAGGATGAAAGGCAAAGTTAACCTCGGCCGGGTTTGAACCCAGACCGTAAAGGGCCGTAACTATGCGTCAAAGCATGGTGTTCGACCCTCTACCGATACTGCCATATTCTAACAATGATAATCACCATGGTGGCTATGATGATGATGACGATGATGGTGGTAGTGGTTCTAATAATGATTTGTAACATCAATAGTAAGGATTTCAATAACTTAACAATAACGATATGCTAAATCTGTTTATTGATTGAAAAAGTCTATAAACACTAGAACTAGGTCTGACTATGGAGGAAATCGTAGAATTTCAATAAATAACCCGTAGATTGTTTCGTTGTCAATGATGATGGTGTCGATGGTGTGTATGAGTGTGTATATATATATATATATATATATATATATATATATATATATATATATATATATATTACACATACATACATACATACACACACACACACGCGCGTATACTAGCGAGCGTGCGCGTAAAATAATAGATTATTATACGTGGTTGGCTGGTTGTATGATGGTGAATGAATGAATATTTACTGCCATATATGGTAGTAGACGTTGTGGGGATAATCAATGAGGTAAAACTATTAATTAGTGGAAAATTTCTAATTGACGATTTAACTAGTGTATTGATAAACATTATACGCATGAGTAAACGTACTCAGGGCGTATACAGTATATAAATACCAACACGCCCACATATATATATAATATATATACATACATCATTTAACGCCTGATTGAACATATAACACACACACACATTATATATATGGTGGATTGGCAGAGGGTCGGACGCCATGCTTTGACGTATAGAGTTACGGCCCTTGCCATTCTGAGTTCAAATCCCGCCGAGCTTAACTTTGCCTTTCATCCTTACGAGGTCGATAAAATAAAGTACCAGTAATGCACTGGGTATTTGCTGGTCTTATGCCAAACGTAGAAACTATATATATATATCATTTCATTTTACGTCCGCCTTTTCCCTGCTTGCAAGGGTGGGACGGGAACTGATTCTGGCTTGATTTCTACAGCTGGATGCCCTTCCTAACACCAACCTCATTTACAGTGAGTGCTGGGTGCTTTTTTTCCGTGGCACCTACACGTCCACTTTGCAGTGGAATGATAGGGACCCTAGTCCCTACCATCTCATTTCTACAGCTGAGTAAACTGGAGCAATGTGAAATAAAGTGTCTTGCTCAAGGAAACAACACATCACCCGGTCTGAGAATTGAACTCACAACCTTTCGATTGCAAGGCCAATGCTCTAACCACTAAGCCATGTGCCTCTAGTCCGGTCGACCGCCTTCAAGTAATGTAATGTAATATAATATAATATATATATATATATTATATTACATTACTTGAAGGCGGTCGACCGGACTAGAAACTGTTAAATGTGAAGCCGCCTCTTGCCTTTTCAGCCCCCTGGATTATATTCCTTTGTTAAATTTCGAATACCTGATGATGTCACGGGATTCATACTGAACCCGGTCATTTAAATGTTCATAGTATAATAAACTTTTAAGGAATTACACCAGCCCAGCCTCCTGTTATTTTATAATAATTAACTCCGTATTCGCACCACCAACAACACAAACGAAGACGGGTGAGTTGCATTACGTCGAGTGCTCTCCCTAATATTACATCGAGGATGACCATACGGAATGACCAGTTCTATCCAGTGGTGAACCAACAAACCTAAATATATATATCAAAGGTATATATTGAGTTAGAAACTCAAAATAGTCTCTTACAATTAAATAGCTCAAGGAAAGATTTTTCGGGACCGTATAACATCTGGACCCTTACAATTTGAACACATATGTATATATCTGCGTTTATCTCTTTTTTTATATTCATATATATATATATATATATATATATATATATATATATAGTGTATGTGTTTCTGTGTGAGCAATGATACTCAATACATGATGTACAATAAGATCGTTTAAGTAAACAATTTTTTTTTTATTTTGTAATAGATGATTTTCACGCTTTCTGAACTTTATGAGAAAGAGTAAATATACATAGCATGACTGATGGCAGTTACAGGTATATTCATGAATGAATTACATATAATGCATGTGTGTGTGGTGTCTCTATACATGTATTTATATAGATATATATCGATCTATATATCATGTTTAATATAGAAATGGCTTTGACATGACTAGAAATGTTTCATTTAAAAGAAATCAGGAAAGCTGTTTATATATTATACTAAATATGTTTACACTCCACTAATCTATTGAGTACCTTATTAACTGTGGTTACACCGATTCAACACGGGCACTCAGATACACATACACACACACACACACACACACACACACACACACATATATATATATATATGGCGTTAGGAAGGGCATCCAGCTGAAAAAACCAGCCAGAAACACCCCTATTTGAGCGAGACACGGTCACCCAATACAACTTGCCTCAAAATAGGACCCATGCTAGCATGGAAGATGGACGTTAATCGATGATGATGATGATGATACACAAAAACACGAGCGGAGGCGTGCGGCTTTGTGGTTAGTGTATTCGGTGCGCTGTATTTTTGAGCAAGGTACTTATTCCACGTTGCTCCAGTCCACTCAGCTGGCAAAAATGAGTTGTACCTGTAATTGGAAGGGTCAGTCACACAGAATCTCCCTCAGAACTACATTATGGGTACACCTGTCTGTGGCATGCATCTTAATTTCCCGACAGGCTGTTCCATCTCTCTCTCTCTACATATATATATATAAGGAACGATCGACTTTCGTCAAATCAGTCCGAGGAAACAATGTTTCCATTGGTCTTTCCAATTGCTAATACTATCTATCGGTCGCAACTCCAGGTAGGAGCAGCGTGAAATAAAATGTCTTGCTCAAAGACATAACGCATCGCCCGGTCAAGGAATCGAATTCACAACCTCACGATTGCGAATCCAATTCTCTAACCACTCAGCCACACGCTATAGGCTTCCCTTCCCAGCTCGAGCCAGTGGGGCTGGACCGAGGGTACGGCAAAATGCATGACCATCTTTCCGTTTCGCGGTGGCAAACCCCTCGTCTAGGATGCCACCTGCAGCGACACTTTCTTCAGCCGCAAGCTGGTGCACACGCCATATATTCGTGTATCTGAAATGCAATCGTCGCAATGTAAATGGCTATCATTATAGTCATGGTACGATGAAAATATTTCAAATGTTCCAAGTTTCTGAAGTCAACAGCGCCTTATATACTTCCATTTTATATAAGATTTCAATTTGAAATGCAGAGTATTAACGAAAAAGCACATGACTGAAATTAGTAAAATATATACTAGTAATTTCTATACAAACAACGTATACATACACATATATGTATATATATATATATTATATATATATACACACACACATAGATTAAGGAAAGAAGAAACGAACAAACAAGAGGATTCAATATATATATATATATTGGAAAATGTGTGAAATCCTTGGTACAGTTAGGTATATTTGAAAAAAGGAAAAAAATGACTTCACTTGTAGTTCTAAACAATTTGATTTAATTTTATATTATAAAATTAAATCAAATTGTTTAGAACTACAAGTGAAGTCATTCTTTTCCTTTTTTCAAATATATATATATATTAATATAGAAAAGCCTCTACAAGACTAGAACTGCTTCATTCGTAAGAAATCATCAGATGATTTCTCACGAATGCAACAGTTCTAGTCCTGTAGAAGCTTTACTATATTAAAACATTTATACTCTGCCATGTATTGAATACCTTACTTACTGTAGTTACCCCCGATTGAACCCGGAATAACATATATATATATGGTACAGCCGACCATGTTATTCTTCACTCTTTCAGTATATGTATATACTGTAGTATAAGTGTGGAAGAATTATATATATATATATATATATATATATATATATATACACACACATACCACACATATATTTATTATACTATAGATTATCTAGTCAAACCACGAATTCACTTCAGGAATTCTGAGAAATATTTCCAAAACTAATTTAACATTTTATACCAGCCACATAATAAAGACAGATGCAAACACTACTAGATATTGTGTCAGATCTCCGTGTGCCCTTAACATAGTTTTCAGGGAGATTCAGCATGAAGACAGTGTATGAGAGCTTACCAAATTCATTTTTGCCATCTGAGTGGATTTGAACAACGTGAAATAAAAGTATAATCTTATACATACATACATACAACCGCACATATTGGTTAACACATACACACAATCAAATATAGTCAAACATACCATCACACATACAGCTATAATCCAACACACACACAAACACTATAACACAGACAGTTCTAAACACACACACACGTAATAGAACTACACGCATGTCAGTGTTACACTGACAGAGGTATAGCCCAACATACACATTAAAACATGGGTATAATCTAACACACACACACACAACCACAAGTATCGACCAAGGTACAGACAACTACACAGGAATATAACAAATACACTCAAGTATTGACCAACACACACACACACATTACCAATCAGATATAAGCCAACATACACGCATACTCTCACAGAAATATAGACCAATATACACACTGCCATACTAATATAGGCCAGCATTGGGTTCTATACCTTGGCTTTGTTATTTAATAGGAAATAATCCTGTTTAACAGAACAAATTCAAGAAGAATATGGTTAATAAAAGAAAAATGATATAACAAGATTAATATGAACCTAATGTCAGACAATTAATGAAAACCTAATGGAAAACGGGTTAAATATAACAAAAATAAAAAAAGGGTAATCTTTCGATTTAGGTACGTAAATAAAAAAAAATCCAGAAAAACAAAAATTTATTTCAAAAGAAGCGAAATCTCACAGGAATATCTCACAAACGATAATAATCCTAACCCATGATATTTAAACTGACGGAAACCGAAACTTAGTGAAATTTAAACATATTCGCAAAGTTTTATTTTACGTACCTAAAACGAAAGATTGCCCAAAAAAAAGTAACAGGTGTTAATATCGATTATTGGCCTTGTGCCTAAATCAGAAACCAATATTAACCGATTAGCCATTTCGTTATCATCTAACCGTCATTTTCATATAATTTTGAAAATAAAGAATTTAGTGAGATTTACTTTTCGAACTACCTTTGTCAATGTTGAGCTGATGTTTAGAACAAGTTTCGGCATACCCAAGTTTCTTACCACATTTCTAATGAATGACTCCCGTTACTTCCATAATCTTAAAATTTGGTAATATAACTAATTTTCTCGTTTGGAGTTGGACTTAAATCTTTTTACATATAATTTTGATGAAAGGTTTTTAGATAATTATTAAAAAATCTTTTCGTTGCCTTATTTCTAACGAAAGCTATTGTCTAGGATTTCCAAATAATTCTGAAGAATTTAAAGGATTTGATGACTAAATTTTTCCTTAACTTTGTGTTTGGAACATTTTTACATACATATAAACACTTCAACCGTTTCGTTACAGCATTTTATAGGGGAATCTGCCTCCGATTTTCAAACTATTTTGTAAATAAGAAGTTGGAGGTTTTTTTAATTTTTATTTATTAAGGTAGTGTTTGGTGCATAACTAACTTAATCACACTTCTTTCGTAAAATTATTGATGAATGGTTTTTAGATAAATTTAAATACTTTAAAATAAACAACTTAGTATCATATATTAAGAGGTAGTTTCAAGTGAGGTAGTTTCAAACAGGTTAAGGAAGACAGGTAAACTCGTTCAACTTACGTTTATATTTTGATGTGGCGATGACGAAGGCGATGAAGATGGCGATGTAGGCGTAGCATGAGAGGATGGGTTAGAAGGTAAGTTCATAATAGGATTGGGTAAGAGACCATTACCGCAGGCAGCCGGGTGAGGCTCGTTGGGCAATTCAGCCATCGGTGCGGAAACAAAGTATGGGTTAGTGTCGAGAAGAGGGCTTGGGATAGCGTACTCATTGCCTAGCATCATAGGAGATGGTTGCATCAGATGGACGGGACGGGGAAAGCTGAACGGCATCCCGATGTTATTGTCCGATAGAGGTAATCGAGGGTAGTGAGAGACTGATGTGGGGACAGCTCCATATGGAGGAGTTTCATAATTGGTGGCTACGAAAAGAGGATTCGGGCTGAAGTTAGTTAATGGTGGCCTTACGGACTGGTCCCTTCTCATAGGTAATAATTTGTTGCCGTCCATGTTTAAGGGAAGTGAAAGTGGTGACAGTTGAGGAGGAGCAACAGCATTGGTTGATGGTGTCAGCGGTGTTTGTGGGGACTGTGGTGCAAACGATGATAATGGTGGTAGTGGCGGTAGCATTATGTTAGACGAGGACCCACTTGGTATCATTTGATGGTATCCTAGCAGGGTATTATTATTCATCGTTGGTAACTGAGACGTTGGCACTTGTGTAACAACAACTTGCTGAGGATTGTTCGCATTCTCATCGAATAGTCTGAAGTAGCTAGAATCTGGCAATCTCTCTCTGGTCATCGACTCTGGAATATTACATGTGAATGTTGGTAAAGCCGGGTGGTTTACAACCCGTGGAAACGTTGTGACTCCACTAGAACTAGCAGCAGAAACAATAGCAGTTGTAGAACTGGTCTGAGACGAATAAGTTTCGCGAACAGTCTTCATTAACCTGGCTTTTTTATCAGAAGATACAGAACAGTCGATATCACTAGAAAGGGCTTGAAAAGCTCCAGAGTCCTCATTCCTGTCTTTGGCAGGTACAAATGTATTAATACTTCTAGTAGATTGTCGTTCCATCTGTGTACTTTAGTTTTAGAATATTTTTAAACGTCTAAAAAATTCTTTGCGTTTTCTTAAAAAAAATATATTGGAGAGAGAAAGAAGAAAATATATCTAACACTTGTTTAGATGAAGCAACTGGTTATTTAGAGAGTATTTGGAGCAAGTGAAAAGGTCTAAGGGACTAAACCATGTGATGTGTGGGTAGCAGGATGGGCTACTCACCCTAGAGAAATAATTCCCCTATCAAGCCAACTGGACCCTGAATTCCTATTGGTCAAAAATTGGACTGAGTGGTAGTGAGAATTATAAAAGATGAATAGATTTTTTTTTTTTTTTTTTTGTAGAGAAGTTGGTTGGAATAGCCATATGTGGTGGTGGGGATTGGTCAGTCTTCTTGCTAGCAAGTAGCAAAGATAAATAGTGACAGGGTGGAGAGATGACCAGTAGGGAGGTAAACAAAAACAGCCCATTAACGCTCCTTAAAAGTATTTTTGTATTCTTCTGAACTGTGGCTGTAGTCATAGTGAAAGCAATAGGGGTAGTAGTAGTAGTACTTTGGGTGTGACATGAAAGTAAATGTTTAACCCTAGGCCCTTTAAATTCTGGTAGTGATGGTTTGGTGGTATCAAAAGACATAAAACTGGCTGTTTAGCCCCGAGTCAACCTTAAATACTCAAGCCTATGACCATATGATCAAAGACATTCCAGCCATGTCAATGTACTTTTTTTTTCAGACTACATTATCGAATGTATTCTTTTTCATTTGAAGAAGGATTTGGTTGCTATTTCTAGGAAATAGTGTTGAGTAGAGGTCCAAAGTAAGGTAGTGGTGATTTTATGTGGGGAGAGGGAATATCTGTAGCAGTAGTAGTAGTGGTGGTGGTGGTCAAAGGAGTGGATTTTGCTGGTGGTTGGGTGTTGATGGGTGGTAATGTAGTGATGCAAATATGATGTTGATACTAGTGATGTTAATAATGGTGTTAATTGTATTGATTATTGTGGTAATACTAATGATGATAGTGGTGGTGGTAGTGGGGTAATGGCATAGATGGTCAATAACAAAAATTGAAAACTGATAGGGCATGGGCACTGATCACAGTCAAGTAGCCAGTGGTCATTTTATTGGTGGTGGTGGATCAGGAAATAGGAGATAGAAAATAGCTGCTGGGTGGTAGGAGGAGTGGTAAGAGTAAATAAGTAAGTAGATGTTTGTGTGTTATTGAGTGGGTTGACAGCAGCCTTGGTGAAGGTTCAAGGTAATATTTACAATAACATACACAACACAGGAAAGTGAAGAGAAATCAATTAAAATATTTACTAAGGAAATATTTTAGTAAATACCATCAGCCTCAATATTTCTTATCAGAATGTAGAGGTACACATACATACATACATACAGACAGACATACAGACGTACACATACATGCTCTTTACATAAAAATACATCCAGTTCTATTCTGATGTGTGCTTTTCCTGCTCTTGGAACCACAAGCACACACACTTACATACCCACACGCACACATATATGTGTGTTTACAAAATATGAAAAGATTCAGGACCCCGACGGAGCTCCGGCTATTTCGACAGCTAGATCTGAACTGAGCCACCAGTCTGGTGGTTTAGTTCGGATCGAGCTGTCGAAACGGCCGGAGCTCAGCCGTTGGGGTCCTGAATCTTTTCATATTACCTACTCTACTACCCAAGTATTGAGTACTCTGGTGCGTTATGGTCCACCCAGTATCTTACCACACCCTCTTTGGTATATCATCATCATCATTTTACGTCCGTGTTTCCCTGCTTGCAAGGGTGTGACGGGAACCGATTCTGGCTTGATTTCTACAGCTGGATGCCCTTCCTAACACCAACCTCATTTACTGTGAGTGCTGGGTGCTTTTTTGCCGTGGCACCTGCACGACCACTTTGCAGTGGATATAAAATATATATGTTAGGTTGCCTTGCATATGTGATGAGATGTTGAAAGAGTTGGCTCTTCACTTTGATTGTACCCTAAGTTGATCGATATCGAAACAACTGTAATATGCAAATAAAGTTTGTACATATGGTGCAACACTGACTTCGACTCTTAAATCTAGTGTGGAAAGTGGATGTTAACCTTTTAGCATTTAAACTGGCCGTATCTGGCCAGAATTATCTCACCTCTTTGTTTAAAACAGCCATAACTGGCTGCTTATACAGATGTTAAGGTATTGTTCTCAAAATAAATCATATCAAAATCTCGAAGATTCGATATTATGTGAGATAAAGTGTTTATCATGAAAATATAATAGTAACTATAGAGTAAAGTAAATGGTAAAGGGTTAAAGGATGATGATGTTGATAATATATATATATATATATATATATATATATATATATATATATATATATATATATATATATATATATATATATATATATATATATATATATATATATATATATATATATATATATATATATATCAAAGTCATATTTGCACAACAACAGGAGTGGGTTTAAAGATTGATACATGAATTAAATTCATTATTTCATAGTGGTGGTGGATTGGCAGTATCGGTAGAGAGTCGGACACCATGCTTTGAAGCATAGAGTTACGTTCCTTTATGATCTGAGTTCAAATCCCGCTGAGGTTAACTTTGCATTTCATCCTTACGGGGTCGATAAAATAAAGTACCAGTAATGTACTGAGTAATTGCTGGCCTTGTGCCTAAAATAAAAACAATTATTTCATAGTGGTGGATTGGCAGTATTGGTAGAGGGTCGGATGCCATGCTTTGAAGCATAGAGCTACCTCCCTTTATGATCTGAGTTGAAATCCTGCCGAGGTTAACTTTGCCATTCATCCTTACGGGGGTCGATAAAATAAAGTACCAGTAATACACTGGTATAATTGCTGGCCTTGTGCCAAAAAGTAGAAAATTATTTCATAGTGGCAATTATTTAGATATAGAATGGTCCATGAACAGTTAGCATCTCACACAAACTCTCAGAAAAACTGTATGTTGAATGTGCTTATTAATTAGTACAGTCGAGTCCGCTTAAGAGTATATCGGATAAGAGTATAGTTCGCATAAGAGTGTAGCATAATCAATTCCTGTTTATATATTTTCTATATAATTTAGTCTGAATAAGAGTATGTACAGCCACTGCAAATAACATTGAGTGCAAAAAAGCATTTTGGACTATTTTTGGGAAATAAAAATTGCATACCAATATGTTGAAATATTGCTTAATTTATCTATAACTTGCAATAATTCTTGTTGAATTTTTTGGTGTAACTTTCATTTTTTTTACTTATAAAATGCATTTTAAACGATAATAAAGCGATTTTTAATCATTGAAAGACTCAAAATAATAATTGTTTCTACTTTTGGCACAAGGCCAGTAATTACCCAGTGCATTACTGGTACTTTATTTTATCGACCCCGTAAGGATGAAAGGCAAAGTTAACCTCGGCGGGATTTGAACTCAGAATGGCAAGGGCTGTAACTATGCGTCAAAGCATGGCGTCAGACTCTCTACCGATACTGCCAATCCCCCCTAGACTCAAAATAATAATACTATGGAATATTTTTACTTAGTCCAGATAAGAGTATAGTCTGGTTGAGAGTATACTATTTTCCATTACCGAGGGTATACTCTTAAGCTGACTCGACTGTATATGTATTTGAGTATACACATAATAAAAACTGCAAACATGCAATCGATTGAATTCACCCCAATACATGACCTCTACCTAATGTAATATATATGTCAGAGTCTATCCTGGTGTGAATCTGGTGAATGATACATTTTATGGCTTCTTTAACACAATGATTTCTCACATTAGCTCAAGGTTTATGGCAGTGTCCTTAATCTATAGGTAGACTGTACCTGGATCTGTAAGTGGCCTGGCTGACCACACACTAAAGTGGTACCTATGTTGTTGTTTAGTGTAAGTGAAAGTTGTTTCAGTTATAAACTATCCCATTCTATATTATATTCAAAGTGTAATTAAGACTAAGTCTACATAATCATTTAGTCATGGAACAGTCCTAATCCAGCAGATCCTATAAAATGTATTCATCATGTCCATCAAATCTTATTAGAGGCATATAAGTCTACATTATCTATCCTGACCTTTCCTTATTTAAGAGATGTTATTTAACCCTTTAAAATTTAAACCGGCTGTATCCAGCCAGAATTCTCTCACCTCCTCCTGTTCAAACCAGCCATAATTGGCCCCTCACACCAACTTTAATGTATTGTTCTCACAAATAATATCAAAATCTCATAAATTTGATATTATGTGAGTTAAAGCCTTTTCTGTGAAAATACAATAGTAAATATAGAGTAATGTGAATGTTAAAGGGTTAAGGGAGATTTCACTGCTATTTGTACCATATTGAGGTTTCATCAGTGATTCAAAGTGCATGTAAGTGACAGGGTTGCCAGAAAAATTTCAGCAAAATTAGAAAATAGCCTAAAATGAACATGTTAGCAAATTAACTCTTGATAACAAACAGCATGACATTATCCCTGGTCCTAAGTTACAAAACCTTCCCTCATAATTATATGCAAGTACTTTTAAGTTATGTTCCAAACACCAGATTATTAATTACAAGTTTATTTATATAACTAGATTACTCCAAATTATGATTTAAAATCATAAACAATTTCTTCATTAGAAATATAGTAATGAAATGCTTTAAACCAGCAGTCACCAACCTTTCAGACCTCATGGATTACTAAATTCATAATTTCAAATCCTGTAGACCACAAATATGAATTTTTTTAAAAAGATAAATACATTAAAATTTTTCTGTGGACCACCAAAATTTTCTCTCAGACCGCCAGTGGTCCGCGGACCACCGGTTGGTGACCACTCGTTTAAACTACTTATATTCATACGTTCCATCATAATTTAACATTTTGTTAAGTATTTTCTAAACACCAGCTTAAAAATGAAAGTGAATGTTATTTATGTATCTCAATTTTTTTTGTTTACTGGGTTAGTTTTAAATCATAGGCAGAGTTTCTCATTAGAAACTATAGTAATGAAGGCATTAAACATCTTTAATTACTGTTTAAAGTTGATGTCCTAGAGCTGCAGTCCCCAATCACTAGGCCACAGACCAGTGTTGGGCTATGGACCATCTGGTACTGGGCCACACAGAAAGAACAAAAACATTTTTTCCTCATAATATTGACTATCACAGAAAAATGACCTCATCTGTTTATGCCATTTTTCCATGCTTTTCCCAAATTAATAAAATTATAATAAATGCACTTTATTTTTTGTTTTGTTATGTGCATAAGCCACACCAACCCACCTCCCCTCGGCCTACTGCCATAGATGCTTCAAATTTATAGAAGACATTGATGCATTGATAATAGGTGGCATTCTTTTCTAAACATTATTAACAGGATTTGCGAGTATTGGTAGAGGGTCGGACGCCATGCTTTGACGCATAGAGTTACGGCCCTTACCATTCTGAGTTCAAATCCCGCCGAAGTTAACTTTGCCTTTCATCCTTACGGGGGTCGATAAAGTACAAGTAATGCACTGGGTAATTGCTGGCCTTGTGCCAAAAGTAGAAACAATTATTAATAGGAGTATTGGTAGAGAGTCGGACGCCATACTTTAGGGCACAGAGTTACACCCCTTTATGGCCAGAGTTCAAATCTTACTAAAATGAACTTTGCCTTTCCTCCTTACAGGGTTGATAAATAAAATACCAGTAATACACTGGATTAATTGCTGGCCTTGTGCAAAAAGTAGAAACAATTATTAACAATGTAAATGAAGTGAATTGCCAATGAAGGCCACCTCTATATGGTTACTTGACCTACTAAAAATAGCAGCCAAATCTCCCTTAAACTACAAAGCACTCTCTCTCCTAGATGATTTAAATTTACAGAAGACATCCATGCATTGATGAGTAGGTGGCATTTTCTTTCTTACCAATGAAGACCACCTCTATATTTGACCTAGTAAAAATAACAGCCAAACTTCTATACTTGACCTAGTAAAAATAGCAGCCAAATCTCCATCAAACTGCAAAGCACTATCTTTCAAAAGAAGTATACACTAGTAAATGTAGTCCTAGATTCACTGCCTAAAGGAGGAATAAAAGACAACATTGTCATGGCTGGAATGACATAGGTCATATGGGTAGGGGCAGGTAGAGCCAATACAACCCCTACCAGTACTACACCACCACCACTTCCACTACAGTATGTCTAACTCCCATTAACCTATTTACAACATCTTTGTTCTGGTTGAGGTTGGGGAGTTCTACTAAACAACAACAACAGCAGTAGCAAGAGAACAAAGTCACTGAGGTAGAGGGGAGAAGAGAAAGCAGGGTACAGGAAGTGGTGGAACAATACATTTTATTAGAGTGAGGGGTGTGAGAAAGAGGGTAATGTTTATTGAAAAAGGATGTTGAGTACATGCACAACTCTGGATATAAACAGACATACATAGTCATACAACTACAAAAACATACTATACACACAGATATACATATATACATATATACTAAAGAGAGAGAGACATACACTGAACATACCTACACATAAATATGTATATTAGCTTACACTGCCTCATTTAATCATATACAATATATAAGTTAAGGGAACAAGAGGATACAATATATATATATATATACATTAAAATAACAGATTAAAGTTTAAGCAAAGAATCGCTGCTTTCACCCTTAACGGGATCTTCTGAAACTGAAAAAAAAAAAAAAAAATCAATCTGTGGATGCAGAAATAAATATTTTGTCTATGGTTTTATATATTTTAGGGGTCCATATTCCACTGCAAAGTGGTCGTGGAGGTGCCACGGCAAAACAGCACCCAGCCCACACTGTAAAGTGGACGTGTAGGCGCCATAGAAAAAAAGCACCCAGCACCCAGCACTCACTGTAAATGAGGTTGGTGTTAGGAAGGGCATCAAGCCAGAATGTCCCACCCTTGCAAGCAGGGAAAAGCGGACGTAAAATGATGATGATGATATATTGATACCAATGTTTATAAATAATTATTACTGTTACTATGTGTATCTGGTTTAGAGAAAGTACTTTGTATGGTTGTAGGATGTAAGTGGTGACTAGAATGTTTGGCACCAGGAAAGGTAACTAATTGTTAAACATTGACTTAGAAAAGCCTCCATGATGAGCAAACAATCATGGGCCCTGCAAGGTGAACCCATGCTGTAAGAGAGAAAATAGCCTTAAAATGCTTGGTGATGAGGGTCATTATAGTAATAATGATAATGGTGATAGTAGTGGTGGTATATTGATGATGGTGTTGATAATGATCATGATGGTGGTGATGGTGGTAATGGTGATGATAATGGTAATGGTGGTGATGGTAATGATGGTAATGGTGGTGATGGTGGTTAATGGTGATGGTAATGGTAATGGTGGTAATGGTGATGATAATGGTGATGGTAATGATGGTAATGGTGGTGATGGTAATGGTGGTGATGGTAATGCTAATGGTAATGATGATGGTAATGGTGGTAATGGTGATGGTGGTGATGATGGTAATGATGATGATGGTGATGATGATGGTAATGGTGATGATGATGGTAATGGTGATGATGGTAATGGTGATGGTAATGGTGATGATGGTAATGGTGATGATGGTAATGGTGATGGTGGTGATGGTGATGGTGGTGATGATGATGGTAATGGTGATGGTGATGGTAATGGTGATGGTGATGGTAATGGTGATGGTGATGGTAATGGTGATGATGGTAATGGTGATGATGGTAATGGTGATGGTGGTGATGATGATGGTAATGGTGATGGTGATGGTAATGGTGATGATGGTAATGGTGATGATGGTAATGGTGATGATGATGGTAATGGTGATGATGATGGAAATGGTGATGGTGATGATGATGGTAATGGTGGTGATGGTAATGGTGATGGTGATGATGGTAATGATGGTAATGATGGTGATGATGATGGTAACAATCATTATCCTCCTCATTCCCTCCCCTCTCACCCCACAATCAAGAATGCCAAGTTTCACTGTTATTGATTTCAGTCTTACCTAATGAACAGTTTGTTGTGTACAGGTGGGGTGGGTGGGGATTTTGGTGGGGTGGGGATTTTTACTGTAAAGTTGTTGATATGGGTGGTGGTGGTGGCGGGGGGCGGGGGAGTGACGGTGGTGTACTGAGTTTAGAGAGAAAGGATGAGGAGGTGTATGTGGTGAGATGAATTATGGATGGGGGTGGTGGTGAATTATGATGATACTGTGTCTAGAGAGAAAGGATGAGGAGGAGTATGTAGTGGAGATGGTGGTGGTGGTGATGGAGATAATGGAGGCAGTGATGGAGTTGGCAGAGATGGTGCGTGGTGGTGGTGGTGCATGGCAGGGTTAATTATGGATGGTATTGGTGGCGGTGGTGTGAAGAAAGAAAAAGAGTAGGAAAAAGTAGGAGTGAGAGGTGGTAATGGTCATAAGTGAGTGATAGAGAAAAGGGTGAGTGGTGGTAGTGGTCATAAGTGAGTGATAGAGAAAAGGGTGAGTGGTGGTAGTGGTCATAAGTGAGTGATAGAGAAAAGGGTGAGTGGTGGTAGTGGTGGTAAAACAGGTGTAGATAGAGTGAGTTGGGGTGCCAGGTAAGATGGTGTTGATTATGGTGTTACACAGAGGTGAGAGAGAGAGGATAGATGGATATTGAGTGGGGTGCAAGAAACATAGGTGAGGTGGCTAGGGTGAGACATCACTTCTACTTAGGCAACCCCCACATCAAAGAGGGCATAGGGGAGAAGGAGAGGGGGAGAAGGGGAGAGAGAGAAAGAGAGGGGGAGAAGGAGAAGGAGAGAAAGAGGAGAGACAAGGAGAGGAGAATGAGAGGATGGTGGGGATGCATGTAAGGTGAGTGGGGTAAGACAACAGCTATCACCCACCCTTGCACCCCCTTCACCCATGTACCCGACCCCCTCACCCCTCTACCCTACCTCCCTCGCTCCTGTAACCCCCACATCACCCCACCTGCCACCCATTTCTAGCCAATTGCAGGTCTGTTATATTGAAATACATGATGATGCACTAACTAACCTTGTTTAGAGTTACTACAATACTACATTCACTATTGTGTAGTGTAGTTAAAACATACATAATCTGCATATACACACACACTTACATACACACATAGGGTGTTCCCAAAAAATGTATACATACTTCAACAGCATTCTAATATGTATACATTTTTGGGGGACATCCAACATATATGTGTGTGTATATACATATATATATAATCTATGTTTATATACATATTATACACACTGTTACATCTGTCTATGGAGAGAGAGAGAGAGAGAGACTCTCACATCACATTGAGTCTTGTGGGATATACATATTTATAATCTTCTTCCCACCCTTTATTATGTACACACACACACACACCACAACCTCCCACCCCACTACTACTACCACCAACACTTTCCACCCCACTACGACTACCCCCCCCCCCCCCACTACTACTACCACCAACACTTTCCACCCCACTACTACTAACCCCCCCCCCCCCCTACTACTACCACCAACACCACCACCCCACTACTACTACCACCACAACCTCCCCCACTCTACTACTACCACCACCCCATTCTACTACTACACTACTACCACCACCACAACCTCCCCCACTCTACTACTACCACACCATAACAACCCCCCCCCACTCTACTCCTATTACTCTACTGCTACCACCACCACCTTCCACCCCACTACTACTACCACCACATCCCCACTCTACTACTACCACAACCTTCCACCCCACTCTACTACCACTACTACCCCCCCCCCCACTACTACTACTCTACTACTACCACCACCTTCCACCCCACTACTACTACTACTACTACTACTACTACACACTAAATCAATAAGCTTGTTAAGAGAACATTGGATGAGATATATAGAGAGAAAGTGATGTGGAAGGGATTGTGGAGGTTGGCAGTGGTGCAGTGTCCCAGGGTCGTAGTGGGGGGGGGGGGGTGCTGTAGAAACACAAACGAGTGGTATGTCAGTAGGGGGGGGGGGGTAGATTCTGGGTAGGGGGTAGCAGTATAAACAACAACAACAACAACAACAGAGCCATCATTAAAATAAATATCAAGTAGACACACACACACATTCCATCCTGTATATACACATATGTGTAGACATATACATACATACAAAGATATGTGTACACACACATGCATTCAAATGTACATTTACACACATACATATGCATGCTTTCAAACCTGTATATGCACATACATGCACACACAAATGCATACACAGTCAAACCCACATGTACATACACACACACATATATATATATATATATACATACATACATATACACATTCAAAGCTATATGTGTACACACACACACATGCATGTGTATACATTCAAACATGTGCACATATGCACCTACATGTACACACAAATGCATGCACATGTAGTCAAATCTACATGTACATACACACATACATACATATAATATATACACATTCAAAGCTATATGTGTACAACACACATGCATGTGTATACATTCAAACATGTGCACATATGCACCTACATGTACACTCAAATGTATGCACATGTAGTCAAATCTAAATGTACATACACACATACATTCAAAGCTATATGTGTACACACATGTGCATGCATTCAAACATACTTACGCACATGTGCACCTACATGTACACACAAAATCATACACACATGCAGTCAAACCTACATGTACACACATTCAAAGCTATATGTTTACACACATGCTTATGTGTGCATTCAAACATGTGCACATATGCACCTACATGTATGCACAAATGCATACTCGTAGTCAAACCAACATGTATATGCACATAAATATCAAATATCAAAATCTCATAGGTTTGATAATTATAGGTGTGATTATTATTTATGGTAAAGCCTTTACTGCGAAAATATGATAGTAATTATATGTAAATGCTGAAGGATTAATGATCTTGAAATCGTAACCTCCCAGCAAAGCTCTGTGCAACAACACTGGGTGGGAGTGGTGTAGCAAGTTGATAAGAAGGTGGTGGTAAGGGCCCAAGATCTATCACGATAAACATGAAATGTAGCTTTTTACTCAAGAGCATAACACAGTTTGATCCAGAAATTGAACATATGACCTTATGATCCCGAGTGCAACACCCTAACCCAGAAGTTCTCAAACTTTTTGAGCCACCATCCCCCTCAGGGCTATGTAATACCCTCAGCGCCCCCACCCATATTTCCAAATTGTAAATAATATATAATAAATAAAATCGTTAATTCATATATAATAAATAATATAATATATACGATGTATAAATAAATACTTATATTAATATGTATAAATAAATACTTATATTAATATGTATAAATAAATACTATATTAATATGTATAAATAAATATTATATTAATATGTATAAATAAATATTATATTAATATGTATAAATAAATATTATATTAATATGTATAAATAAATATATTAATATGTATAAATAAATACTTATATTAATATGTATAAATAAATATATTAATATGTATAAATAAATATATTAATATGTATAAATAAATATTATATTAATATGTATAAATAAATATTATATTAATATGTATAAATAAATATATTAATATGTATAAATAAATATATTAATATGTATAAATAAATATTATATTAATATGTATAAATAAATATATTAATATGTATAAATAAATATTATATTAATATGTATCATTTGATATTTATTATAGTATTATATCATCTCTAGCCCACCACTGCCCTCTTAGGCCCCAGCACTCCCAGGAGACGATAGTGCCCAATTTGAGAACTTCTGCCCTATCCACTGGGTCACAGGCCTTCAAATACCCATCATGGGATTTTTTTAAGTCAATGATATCCAACCAGATACTCCTCCTACTACCAACCCTTTTATGATACTCAAGAACATGGTGTACCTATTCTAAACCAAATACATACAACATAACCTTAAAATCAAAACAGTTCCACTATGTTGCAACTGTGTTACTATTGTTGAACCCTAATCTCCACTTTTACTATTCAATGTAGAGTGTACACAACCTACTCACAGATAAACTTCAAAATAAGATGTGTCTTGTACCAAATAGTTCCACTATGTCACAATGATGGAACACAATCCCCACTTTTACTATTCAATGTAGAGTGTACACAACCTACTCACAGATAAACTGCAAAATAAGAGCTGTATTGTACCATGTGAGGTTCATAAAAGGGCAGTGTCAGAATACCATTAGAACCTATATGGGAATCATCCCCCAGCTCAGCCCAGTATTGATGAAAAATGATCAGTGCACACTGACATAAATACAATGGAAATAAACAGACATCCATACTCTATCAAAATGTCACACAGAAACACAATGGATCGATAAACAATGTTAAAATAAAAATTCTTTCCTCCTACCAAAAAGATCTGACACCTTGGCAGGTTGTTGAATCAATACAAGAAACAGATACTAAACCTAGAGTTACTCAATAGAAACAATAAGTTGGATGGTAATACACCCACCTATAAAGTTATAGAGGAATTCAAGGTGAAACATTATTTCAGTCACTAAATACAAATAACTCCCTCTCTCTCACACACACATATATATATATATATATATATATATATATATATATATATATATATACATACATACACACACACAAGCATATAACTATATATACACACACATAACTATATATACACACACACACATTTAACTATATATACACACGCACACATATAGTAGAGTCAGCTGATGCAGAGAAGTGGAGAGAGATGCCTGCAGGAATCAAAACAAGGAATTTTGTGTGTACTGGAAATAAGCTTGCTTGCTTGCTTTTTTGTGTGTGTGTGTGTGTGGTGTGTAGTGTGTGGTGTGTGGTGTGTGGTGTGGTGTGTGTGTGTGTGTGTGTGTGTGTGTGCAGGCATGTATGTGTGCATGTGTTACTGATTACTCAAGGAAACCACCAGGATTGATAAGATTGATGTAGAAAGGTGTTCTAAAATGAAAGACCGTGTTTACATCGCTAAAGGTGACTCAAGAGCCAAGTGTTGGTGTTAAACCAGATTACAAATTAATTGTCTACCACCTAAGTAGGCTCCTGTGGCATTTGAACTCAGAATGTAAAGCACCAGAACAAATACTAGAACCGTATTGTCCAATAGCCTAACAATTCCACCAATCCACAACTCTGGACTGAGACTCTAGTTTATTGACCATGGAAAGATAAAAGCAATGTTGACCCTGGTGGGATTTGAACTCATAGGGCAAACAGTTCAAACAAATGCAAGGCATTTTATTCTACACTTTAAAAAAATGCCAGCATAATCACATATTTAAATCATCATCATCATCATCATTTTACGTCTGCTTTTCCCTGCTTGCAAGGGTGGGACGGGAACTGATTCTGGCTTGATTTCTACAGCTGGATGCCCTTCCTAACACCAACCTCATTTACAGTGAGTGCTGGGTGCTTTTTTTCCGTGGCACCTACACGTCCACTTTGCAGTGGAATGATAGGGACCCTAGTCCCTACCATCTCATTTCTACAGCTGAGTAAACTGGAGCAATGTGAAATAAAGTGTCTTGCTCAAGGAAACAACGCATCACCTGGTACGAGAATTGAACTCACAACCTTTCGATTGCAAGGCCAATACTCTAACCACTAAGCCATGTGCCTTCATCATTATATATCTACACATATGCATAAGGAGGGCTGCATGACACCTGTGTGTAATGTGTGGTGCTACATGGTAGTGAAACATGGGTTGTGACTGCAGAGGACATGCATAGACTGGATATACACATGAGTAAATAAACACACACGCAGTTGTCAGACCTCATAGCCTTACATTTGCACTCAGTAGAATGTGTGACCTTATGTATGTGAGATACAGACCAAAGGCCTGTTTGGGAGGTCAGTGACCCCCACTTCAGTACTGACTTGATCTATGTAGACCTATCCAACCCTAGCTAGACAGGAAAGCAGAGAATAACCAATGATAATGATGATGATGATACACATGAGCTCATATACACATGAGCAAACATGTACAAACACTCATGTATACACACACACACAGGCCTATATATATATTCACAATCATTGCAGGAGATTTTAACGGACACGTAGGTAAACACTGCGACGGCTTCAATAGAGTACATGGAGGCCATGGAGTTGGCACAAGGAATGAGGAAGGATTCAGACTTCTAGAATTCTGCGACGCCAATGACATGTCGATATGTAACACAAACTTTAAAAAACCCGACAACCACCTGATCACCTATAGATCAGGGGAGCACTCTAGTCAGTTAGATTTTATCCTCATCAGAGGACGTGACAGATGGACGGTCGTAAACACAAAAGCCTTCCCTAGTGAGGAATGTACATCCCAACATAGCTTAGTTGTCAGCGACCTCACGGTCAGAACTAGACGAGCCCTGAAGAAGAAAGATCTGGAGAAGAAAGATCTGGAAGCTGAAAGTCCCCTCAACCAGTAACAGATTTAAAGATATTTTACTCAACGCCTACGACAGTAAAGAAGAACAGATAGAGACATTTAACGTAGAAGAGAACTGGGAGTTCCTAAAAAATAACTTACTAGAGGCGACGGATGAGGTTTGTGGCTGGAGTAAGACCTCAAGCAGGAGGAGAGTGACTTGGTGGTGGAACAATAAGGTAGATGAAGCAGTCAAGGCCAAGAGACAGGCATGGAAAGAATAGAAGAACGGGGGGAGCAGGGTACATTACATAGAGACCAAGAGGGAAGCTAGGCGACAAGTATACTTAGCTAGGAGGGAAGCAGAGGATAGAAAATTCAAGCATGTTTTACAACGTGAGGACCAGAAACAGGAGGTATTCAAGATTGCGAGGCAGTGTGTCAGAGATAGTTGTGATGTCATTGGAGAGAAGTGTATCCGGAATGATAAAGGTGAGCTTGCCCTCACAAGTGCTGAGAAGAAAGATGCATGGAAGAGTCATTATGATAGATTACTAAATGAGGAGAATGCATGGGAAGAAGAGACCCTACCCCACGTAGACCCTATAGAGGGACCAGCAGTACAAGTCAGCGGCAGCGTAGTAAGTAAGGCAATCAGAGATATGAAGATAGGGAAGGCAACCGGTCCATCGGGTATAGCTGCCGAGATGCTGAAGGCATCTGGGTCTGTAGGTCACACTATAACCACACGTATCGTTAACCAGGTAATACTAGAGGGGGCCATACCAAAAGATTGGTGCAGTAGCATCATTGTCAACTGCTACAAAGGTAAAGGCGATGCACTAGATAGAGGAAACTATAGAGGTATAAAGTTGATGGACCAGGTCATGAAAGTAACAGAAAGAGTTATAGCACAGCTGATTAGGGACCGGGTGAATATAGACGAGATGCAATTTGGGTTTGTACCAGGGAAAGGCACCACTGATGCCCTCTTCCTTGTGAGGCAATTACAGGAAAAGTACCTAGCTAAAAGTAAGCCACTCTACTTGGCATTTGTCGACCTTGAGAAAGCCTTTGACAGAGTTCCACGTGCAGTAATCTGGTGGGCTCTTAAAAAACTAGGAGTAGATGAATGGCTTGTGAAAGCGGTACAAGCCATGTATAGGGGAGCAGTCAGCAAAGTTAGGATTGGCAATGAGTATAGCGAGGAATTTAGCGTACAGGTTGGGGTCCACCAGGGCTCTGTTCTTAGCCCTCTCCTGTTCATCATAGTCCTGCAGGCAATAACGGAGGAGTTTAAGACCGGATGCCCATGGGAACTCCTGTATGCTGATGACCTCGCACTCATAGCTGAATCTATGGTAGAACTAGAGAATAAATTCCAAACCTGGAAGCAGGGACTAGAGAGAAAGGGCCTCAAAGTCAACATGACAAAGACTAAGGTCCTTGTAAGTAGACGAGAAAACAGAACCCAGATCCCCTCAGGGAAATGGCCTTGCTCAGTATGTAGGAAAGGTGTAGGTAGGAACTCCATTCTCTGCCCCAAATGCAAACAATGGGTACACAAGAGATGTAGCGGGATCTCAGGAAGCTTAATTAAGAATGTAGGATTCACATGCAGCAGCTGTGCTGAAACAGCAAGCAAACAGCCACAGGAAACAAGTACCACCAATCTCTGGGAGGGCCCTGTAGAAACAGTAGACAGCTTCTGCTACCTAGGTGACCGAATTAGCAACGGAGGTGGGTGCTCAGAAAGTACAATAACTAGGGTAAGAACGGGATGGAAGAAGTTTAGGGAACTACTACCACTGCTAGCTGCAAAAGGCTTCTCCCTCAGAATGAAAGGCAGACTGTATGATGCGTGTATCCGAACAGCGATGTTGCATGGTAGTGAGACCTGGGCGCTGAAGGTGGAAGACTTACGTCGATTAGAGAGAAACGAAGCCTGCATGCTCCGATGGATGTGTAACAGTAATATACGTGAACGACAAAGCATAAAGGAATTGAGAGAGAGACTGAGCATAAGAGGAATCAAATGCTGCGTGCAGGAGAGGCGGTTACGCTGGTATGGACATGTGATGCGTATGAAGGATGACAGCTGCATAAAAAGGTGCAGAGCACTAGAAGTTGATGGAAACCGCGGAGTGGGGAGACCCAAGATGACCTGGGATGAGGTGATAAAAGCCGACCTTACCCAATTACACCTCTCAAAGTCAATGACACACGACCGTGACTTCTGGCGTCACGCAGTAATACAGGGTACCCGACCTCCCATGGGTACATGCTGAAGCATATAAACAATATGCCCCCCCCCCCCCCACCGCAAGGTGGCCGTGGAGGTGCCACGGCAAAAAAGCACCCAGCCCACACTGTAAAGTGGACGTGTAGGCGCCACGTAAAAGCACCCAGCACTCACTGTAAATGAGGTTGGTGTTAGGAAGGGCATCCAGCTGTAGAAATCGAGCCAGATCAGTTCCTGTATGAGCAAGGCATGGTCAGCCGACCAGACACTGCCCACAACAGGACAACCCGTCTAACCCATGCTAGCGTGGAAGAACGGACGTAAAACGGTGATGATGATGATACACACAGTTTATGAACATAGCAATTACCAATAATGGTTGCTTAGAGTAGTATAGTAGTTAGCAACTCTACATCTACCTACACACATAACTATATATATATACTCATGCATACATATATATATATATACACATACATACACACAGCTAGTGTGTATGTGTATATAAACACACTTAAATGTATATACAATGTTCACAGTTCACATGGCTATGATGGATGCCAAAATGTGTTCTACTCACCCTAACATGTAGGAAATCTATTCAAATCTGTCATATTGCCAAATAAGGAATTGGTAAGATGGTTTGAATTGGAGGTGGCACACAAACACACAGATAGTCTCACCCAAATGTACACACACAGAGAGAGTCTCACTCAAATGTACACACACACAGATATATATATATATATATATATATACACACACACACACACAACCAGGCTCACTACAAACATATATGTATTTGTGATTGTAAATATGTATATGTTTGTGTGAATATGTATGTCTGTGTGTACATGTGTGTGTGTACATGTGTGTGTGAGTACATGTGTGTGTGTGCGTGTGTGTTTAACAAAGTCAGGCTGTGATTTATATATGCTCAGACACATGTAGAATCTAACTCAGGCCCACACACCACCCTCTTCCTCCTAGTATAAACAGAGGTAAGTACACACAGCCCAATACATGCACCCACACACCTGCAACACAGCCAGGCATATATAAGTGTGTATACCATATATACATAATGATTATATATACATACATACATACATATAGAAATATATATATACACACACATATACATACATACATGTAGACATATATATATATATACATACACACACATTCATAGACATATATATACAGATTCATAGACATATACACACATTCATAGACATATACACACACATTCATAGACATATACACACACACATATATTCACATACACATATATTCAAATACACACATACATACACACACACATACATACATATTCATACATGTATATATATATATATATATATATAATCCACAAATACAAATACTACATAACATATACATTTCCAAATACAATATTCATACTGACACTTCATACACACATACACACACATCCATACATACACATACAAAGTGAATAGATGTTATTTGTGAAATCAGAACCAACCAAAACAATAATTTTTGAGGTGCCATACTCCATGACTGGATAATCATCACCATCTCCCCCACCTTTACCATCATCTCCACCACAACCATCTCCCCACCTTAACCATCATCTCCACCACAGCTATCACCATCTCCCCACCTTTACCATCATCTCCACCACAGCCATCACCCCCACCTTTACCATCACAACTGCCACAACAAGAGCAAAAGTAATGTTCTAGAAATAAGCAGCTACACATGTATGAAATTGATGAACCAAGTTATGATAGTTTGTTGCTGACTGTCCATCAATTTGATGATGATGATGTTTCTCTGTCAGATATCTCCACAATTGCTCTGATGAGCACATTCCAATATGTGATTGATCCAGAGACGAGTCAGATATTGATGGAGAATCACATTGTTACTGATGGATGGCTGATTTTGACAATGAAGTATTATGCCCCATAGTATTATAAGTAAAATTCTGTTATGAATACCATTCATCATCATCATCGTTTAACGTCCCTGTTCCACGCTTGCATGGGTTTGGACAGGGGTTTTCCCACTTGAGGCAAGAGTGGTTGTCTTGCTCGCATAGGACTGTCTGGCGGGTTTTCTACAGCTGGATGCCCTTCCTAACACCAACCACATTTACAGTGTGGGGCTGGGAGGTTTTTACCGTGTTGCCTACACGGCCACATTACAGCGTGGACTCAAATTTTTCAGTATAACAAAATTTATTTCAATGCCCAGGGAAATAAACAAACGCTCGATTTGTTTCGATTTATCTCATTATAAAGGGTATTTTGTTACAACAGATTTTTTTTTGATACCTTATGAATTTGTTATGACAGAATTTCACTGTATAGCTATTTGGCCTTTTGATATGAAACCGACTGAAACCTATAATATAATTTCTATAATATAAGGCATTGTTTTAAAATGTTTTTATTTATTTAACAACCTTCTTCTTTGACCCCACAACTTTCTCAGGAATAAGTAGGCAGAGTCCTCAAACATTCCTTCCAGTGGGTCCTATCAGAAGCAACTGTCTCCAACTGATCCGGCTGGATCCCCACATGAGACCAGCCAAGCTCATGGATGTTATCCAACCATCTTGCTCAGGGTCTTCCCAAGGCTGGTTGGTTTTGCCAGTAAAATCTGTCCAGTGATTCTTTCCCCGAGACATTCTAACCATATTCCCAGAACATTGGAGCTGTGAATTCAGAGAAGTTGTGGCTCTACCTTGAGTGATTCTCTGATCTCTGAGCTACGCACTCTATTTAAAAACCTTCCCTCATAATTTTATTTAAGAACCTTCAAGACATTTTCCAAAATTCCAAACACCAACTTAAAGTTAGCTATATTATTAAATCTCCGTTTGTTTTTCATCTTTGAGTGATTGATAAATAAAGTACTAGTCCAGGGAGAGTGAACTGGCAGAATTGATAAATAGTTGGATGGAATACTTTTTGTTATTTGTTAAGACTTTGTGTAAGCTAAGTTCAATTCTGGCCCTTGTCACTAAAAGTGTGGTCACACATCTGCTGTCAGGAGTTGTGGCTAGCAGATAGGATCAGCAATGAAAAGACCAATTGAGACAGTTCCAATGGTCTGAGCTTATGATTGTCTCTTTTCATTTCCATAGATTACTAATCAACCCTTTAGCATTTACATTACTCTATATTTACTATTATATTTTCACAGTAAAGCCTTTATCTCACATAATATTGAATCTGAGATTTTGATGATATTTATTTTGAGAACAATACCTTAACATCAGTTTGAACAATACCTTAACAACTGGTTTGAACAGAAAGAGGTGAGAATATTCTGGCTGGGTACAGCCGGATTAAATGCTTAAGGGTTAAGATAAGATAATTTAAAGATGGAAGTAAAGCCTAGAATGAAGAGGACTCAAAGTAAATCTAGTAAAGACAAAAGTCAGCAGAAAAAGGAATAAGTAAAAATTCCACCACAGTATAACCAATATAAACTGAGTTTATGATAAATGTAGTGGAATCTCATGCCATAGACAGTCTGGCAGAGGAGGAAAACTGTGTGATAGTAATTATGATGATGTTGATGATTATGTTGAGTCTTTAGATAAAATTAGTGAGGATTGTGATGATTATGATGAAGATGAAAATGGTGGTACTAGTGTTGAATGTAATGATTAATCTAGTGATGATGATTGTGGTGAGGAGCATGATGATGAAAGATGTGTTATAAAGGTGTGAGGTATGAACTGGTATGTAGAAATGTGTAAATGAGGTGTGAGTACATTGAGAAATGGATTAAAACATGCTTGAGGGTGAGATTGGTTGGTTGGTAGGTAGATGTATATGAGTGTTGTTTGTAGCTGTGAAAGTCTGATTTAAATAAATTGGTTTGGCTGAGAAAATATACAATCATCATCATCATTTTTACAGCTGCTTTTCCACATGGGTAAGACAAGATTTTTGCTGAGTTTTCTATAGCTAGATAGCCTTTCTAGTGCCAAATGTTACATGTTTTTAAAAGGACAAACAAAATATACAGCAGCAAGTATTTTAAGGCCATGCTCCTTACTAAATCAGAGGCTAGACTGGTGTACCCATCACTGACTTTTACACATGGGGTGCTTTTGAAACAATGTTTCACTTGTACAAAAAACTAAAACAAAATTTGTGCATGTGCAATCATGATGATTCTGCCTAAGAATTATATCAAGGGTGCACATGTCTGTCGAATACTCTGCCACTTTACAAGTTAATTTAATAAGTTAGGAAGTTCTGTTAACCCTTTAGCATTTAAACTGGCCATATCCGGCCAGAATTATCTTAACTCTTTCTGTTCAAACCAGCCATAACTGGCCATTCATTATGATGTTAACATGAGTAAATTTCCATATATCTGGACATTATTGAATTTTAATTCATTCACTTTTTTTTTTTTTTAATATAAACTGGTTTTATTGATTATATTTCACATTCTGTCTTTGTCAACATCCAAAACATAAACATACCGAACATAATTAAATATGGAATGATACGCGATGCCCCCCCCCCCCCCCCCAACCCTGGTGGTCAGAATGGAGAAGGCGTTTCCTGGGAGGACGGCAAGGGAGACGCGCTGGAAAAGCCACTCCAACTCACGGGGCTCACACCTGTGGCTGGCCAGCTCAGCGCCTATGGTGGTGAGTAGGGAGGTAGTTCTAGAGCCGAGGACACCATATTATGATGTTCAGGTTTTGTTCTCAAAATAAATAATATCAAAATTTCATAGATTCCAAATGATGTGAGATAATTATGTAAGATAAAGCCTTTACCACAAAAATATAATAATATATATAGAGTAATGTGAATGCTAAAGCGTTAAGGGAACAACTGAATACTCATCCTTAAAACTGGTGGAAGTTAGATCATACATATCTGTGTGTTTGTTGCTTGTATCAGACGTAGAATTGATATACAGTCTCTCTGCCTGTTCTGAGAGGTGACTAAAAACGTTGGTCCCAGGAAGGGTATTTGATCATAAAACATTTCTTCAAAAATGACTCCATTATGAGTGTGAAAACTTTTATAGGGTCTACAAGGCTAGCCCCTGCTTTTCCAGAAGGAAATGGTCTGAAATTGTGTGTGTGTTCAGTAAAGGTGTGTAGCTTAATGGTTAGGGCATTTGACTCATAACTATAAGGTCATGAGTTAGATTCTTGGTCACTGTGTTCTTGAGCAAGATACTTCATGTCATTCTAGTCCACTCAGCTGGAAAAAATGAATTATATCTATAACTCAAAAGGACCAATCTTGTCACACACTGTGCCTGGCTGAATCTCCCTGAAAATAGCATTAAGGATTCATGTGTCTGTGAAATGCTCAGCCACTTGCGTGTTAATTTCAGAAGCAGGCTGTTTCATTGTTAAACCAATTGGAATGCTCAACACTGGAACCAATGGTAGTCCAATACACATGCACACACAGAGACGTAACACACACACACAAACATTTTGTTTACCATAATTCTTCAGCAATAAACGAATACCCCAAAAAGTTTAAAATATAAAAGTGATTGCACATAAGATTCAGGTTGATATATCTAAGGCAAGCTAGCTGGTGTAGAAATACTGTAATTAAAATTAATAGCTTTAAAGTTAACATTTATTTAACACCTATCACATTGAGGTAGACAGAGTTTAACAACTTTTAAAACATCATCTCAACTCGTAATAAAGAATATTAGTTTTCACAGGCGCTGCAGAAAATTGGCAGAAAATTGGATATAAATATGAAGCGCTGTAGTATTACAGTAAGCACCAATGTTATATAAACAGTTGAAAGACAGACAGGTAGATGCAGGGCCTTCTAGATAATCATGGAGAGAGAGAGAGCGAGAGTGTGTGTGTGTGTATATATATATATATATCATCATCATTTTTCTGTCCGCTTTTCCCTGCTTGCAAGGGTGGGACGGGAACTGATTCTGGCTTGATTTCTACAGCTGGATGCCCTTCCTAACACCAACCTCATTTACAGTGAGTGCTGGGTACTTTTTTCCAATGGCGCCTACACGTCCACTTTACAGTTTGGGCTGGGTGCTTTTTTGCCGTAGCACCTCCACGACCACTTTGCAGTGGAATGATAGGGACCCCAGTCCTATCATCTCATTTCTACAGCCGAGTAAACTGAAGCAATGTGAAATAAAGTGTCTTGCTCAAGGAAACAACACATCACCCAGTCTGAGAATTGAACTCACAACCTTTCGATTGCAAGGTCAATACTCTAGCCACTAAGCCATGTGCCTCCATCTATGTAATATGCAGACAAATCTTTAGTTTAACAGGCTACTGGAGTAGTCTTAAGCGAGTTATCTCTACTGTGGTACTACATACTTATTCTTCTGTTCAACATTATTAAATGTAATATGCAGTAAGGATACCTTACAAACAAACTTCTGCAAAACAGTCTCATGAAGAAAAAAAAAATTTGTCTGAGTTTGAAATTTGTGTTTTTGGGGGCTCTTTCAGACCCTAGGTTTCTTCGTTTGTAGCATATAAACAAGTCAAAAACATGTTATATATACCCCTCTATACTGTATCTATATACCTCTATATTACATGTTATATATACCTCTCTATACTGTATATACACCTCTATATTACATGTTATATATACCATCTATACTGTATATATACCTCTGTATTACATGTTATATATACACCTCTCTGTACTGTATATATACCTCTGTATTACATGTTATATATACCTCTCTGTACTGTATATATACCTCTGTATTACATGTTATATACACCTCTCTATACTGTATATATACCTCTATATTACATGTTATATATACCTCTCTATACTGTATATATACCTCTGTATTACATGTTATATATACCTCTCTACACTGTATATATACCTCTGTATTACATGTTATATAAACCTCTCTGTACTGTATATATACCTCTGTATTACATGTTATATATACCTCTCTATACTATATATATACCTTTGTATTACATGTTATATATATATACCTCTCTATACTGTATATATACCTCTACATTACATGTTATATATACCTCTATATTACATGTTATATATACCTCTACATTACATGTTATATATACCTCTACATTACATGTTATATATACCTCTACATTACATGTTATATATACCTCTACATTACATGTTATATATACCTCTACATTACATGTTATATATACCTCTACATTACATGTTATATATACCTCTACATTACATGTTATATATACCTCTACATTACATGTTATATATACCTCTACATTACATGTTATATATACCTCTACATTACATGTTATATATACTTCTATATACTGTATATATATATATATATATATATATGTATATATATCACTCATATGGAAACCTGCAGATCAATGTAACATATGGGCTTAATGGTGCATACTGTGTTAGACGATCAGCTTATGAAAAAAAAATCATCTAACGAATGGCCTTGTGGAAGATTTGTGATCATCATTACCACCACCAGTTTAGACTGCCGTCAAGCTGGAGCATTGTTACTTTGAAGGGATTTAGTCAATCATAACTACATTATTTACTTTAAACCTGACAATGATTTATGTCAAAACCTTAAACCCTTTAGGCAGCGGCCTCATTTGCCTTAAAATTGTTGATTCTTAAAGGAGCATAAATTGCTTATGGTGCCTTTCCTGGACCCTATCACATAGTAACATTTTATGCTATTATATATTCAAATGAAGTTCACATATAAAAAAATAAGCTTAAAAAGAATTTATATCAAATGAATAAAATATAGATGTTTGAAAAAGTGTGTGTGTGTGTGTGTGTGTGTGTGCGTGCGGGGAAGGGGGTGATTTATCCCCTGGTACCCCTTTGAAACAAGGCCCTTCTTGCCTTTAGCATTTAAACCGGCCATATCTGGCCAGAATTCTCTCACCTTCTGTTCAAATTGGCCATAACCACCTGCTTTTACTTATATTGTTCACAAAATAAATAATTGTTTCTACTTTAGGCACAAGGCCAGCAATTACCCAATGCATTACTGGTACTTTATTCTATCGACCCCGGAAGGATGAAAGGCAAAGTTAACCTCGGCGGGATTCACAAAATAAATAATATCAAAACCTCATAGATTTGATATTGTGTGAGGTAATTATGTGAAATAAAGTGTTTACCATGAAAATATTATAGTATATAATATTATAGTAATGTAAATGCTAAAGAGTTAAGTTATGCTTAATAGTGAGTTATATTATTAAACCACCCTCAACTCTAATTTTCAAAATCAAAAAAAAAAAAAAAAAGAAATCCTAAGCAGTATTTTTCATTAGAAATATGATAATTGTTTCTACTTTTGGCACAAGGCCAGCAAATACCCAGTGTATTACTGGTACTTTATTTTATCGACCCTGTAAGGATGAAAGGCAAAGTTAAGTTAACCTCGACGGAATTTGAACTCAGACCATAAAGGGCCGTAACTCTTTGCTGCCAAGCATGGCGTCCGACTCTACCGATACTGCCAATCCACCGCCCTATGAT
>OZ024746.1:53386252-53413752 GCA_964016885.1 Eledone cirrhosa
CCATGTAACATTGCTGTTCGTAAGCAGGCATCATACAGCCTGCCTTTCATTTTTAAAGAGAACCCTTTAGCGGCTAATAGTGGTATAAGCACTCTGAAATTTTTCCATCCAGTTCTGACTCTAGCTACAGTACTTTCAGAGCACCCACCCCCACTGCTGATTTTGTCACCCAGGTAACGGAAGCTGTCGACTATTTCTATAGAACCCTCTGCGCAATTGAAAGAACTAGTATTTTTTGGGCATTTGCTGCTACTTATTGCACTAGAGCACCGGCCACATGTAAAATCTATGTTCTTAGTTAGCTTACCTGTGATCCCACTACATCTTTTATGCACCCATACTTTGCATTTGGGACATAAAATGGAGTTTCTACCTACGCCTTTACTACACACTGAGCATGGCCATTTCCCGGAAGGGAACGTCGCCTTATTTTCTTTCCTACAAACTAGAACTTTAGTCTTAGCCAGGTTAATTTTAAGCCCTTTTGATTCTAGGCCATGCTTCCATGTTTGGAATTTCTTCTCTAGCTCGGCCATTGATTCAGTTATGAGTGTTAGATCATTTGCGTATAGGAGTTCCCATGGGCAGCCGGTCTTGAACTCCACTGTTATAGCCTGAAGGGCAATAATAAATAGTAAGGGCTCAGAACAGAGCCCTGATGTACACCAACTTTTACATTAAACTCTTCACTATATTCGTTGTTAATTCTAACCTTGCTGACTGTTTCTTTATACATGGCTTGTATAGCTCTCACAACCCATTCGTCAACACCTAGTTTTCTAAGAGCCCACCAGATAATGGAGCGGGGGACTCTGTCGAAGGCTTTCTCCAAGTCAACAAAAGCTAAGTATAGGGGTTTACTTTTAGCTAGGTACTTCTCCTGTAGTTGTCGTACAATGAAAAGAGCGTCTGTGGTACTTTTGCCTGACACAAAACTGAACTGCATTTCATCTAGATCAATTCTCTCTCTGATTAGTTGCGCTATTACTTTTTCCGTGACCTTCATGACCTGGTCGATTAATTTAATGCTTCTATAGTTACTCCTATCTAGGGCATCTCCTTTACCCTTGTAACAGTTAATGATGATGCTGCTACGCCAGTCCTTCGGAACAACCCCATTCTGTATGACTTGGTTTACTATCCGGGTGACCATGGTGTGTCCCACCGTTCCAGAGGCTTTCAGCATCTCAGCAACTATTTCCGAAGGCCCAGCCGCCTTTCCCATCTTCATATCTTTGATTGCCTTACTTATTATACTACCTTCGACTAACACTGCCGGTCCCTCTATTGGGTCAATGTGGGGGAGACTGTCTTTCTCCCATTGATTCTCCTCATTTAGAAGCCTTTCGTAGTGACACTTCCAAGCTACCTTCTTATCAGCGTCAGTGATGGCAAGTACACCATCATCATTAAGTACACACTTCTCCCCAACAATATCACGGTTTTCCTTGACACATTGCCTAGCAATCCTGAACACCTCACGTTTTTGGTCCTCACGTTGTAGAACATGCTTGAACTCTATATATATATATATCTACATATATATATATATATATATATATATATACGTGATATATATATATATATAGGAACGAGTAGGACCCCGACGGCTGAGCTCAAGCCGTTTCGATGGCTAATTCTTGAATTGGCCCTCAAAACGGCTTGAGCTCAGCTGTCGGGGTCCTACTCGTTCCTATTACCCACTCTACTACCCTAAGTATTGAGTACTTTGGTGCGTTATGGTCCACCTGGTTCCTTACCTCATTTCCTTCGTTATATATATATATATATATCAACATGAGGACCAGAAACAGGAGGTGTTCAAGATTGCGAGGCAGTGTGTCAGAGAGAGTTGTGATGTCATTGGAGAGAAGTGTATCCGGAATGATAAAGGTGAGCTTCCCTCACAACTGCTGAGAAGAAAGATGCATGGAAGAGTCATTATGATAGATTACTAAATGAGGAGAATGCATGGGTAGAAGAGACCCTACCCCAAGTAGACCCTCTAGAAGGGCCAGCAGTACAACTCAGCAGCAATGTAGTAAATAAGCCAATCAAAGATATGAAGATGGGGAAGGCAACCGGTCCATCGGGTATAGCTGCCAAGACGCTGAAGGCATCTGGGTCTGTAGGTCACACTATAACCCCACGTATTGTTAACCAGGTAATACTAGAAGGTGTCATACCAAAAGATTGGTGCAGTAGCATCATTGTCAACTGCTACAAAGGTAAAGGTGATGCACTAGATAGAGGAAACTATAGAGGTATAAAGTTGATGGACCAGGTCATGAACATAACAGAAAGAGTTATAGCACAGTTGATTAGGGACCGGGTGAAACTAGACAAGATGCAATTTGGGTTTGTACCAGGAAGAGGCACCACTGATGCCCTCTTCCTTGTGAGGCAGTTACAGGAAAAGTACCTAGCTAAAAGTAAGCCACTCTACTTGGCATTTGTCGACCTTGAGAAAGCCTTTGACAGAGTTCCACGTGCTGTAATCTGGTGGGCTCTTAGAAAACTAGGAGTAGATGAATGGCTTGTGAAAGCGGTACAAGCCATGTATAGGGGAGCAGTCAGCAAAGTTAGGATTAGCAATGAGTATAGCGAGGAATTTAGCGTACAGGTTGGGGTCCACCAGGGCTCTGTTCTTAGCCCCCTCCTGTTCATCATAGTCCTGCAGGCAATAACAGAGGAGTTTAAGACCGGATGCCCATGGGAACTCCTGTATGCTGATGACCTCGCACTTATAGCTGAATCTATGGTAGAACTAGAGAATAAATTCCAAACTTGGAAGCAGGGACTAGAAAGAAAGGGTCTCAAAGTCAACATGACAAAGACTAAGGTCCTTGTAAGTAGACGAGAAAACAGAACCCAGATCCCCTCAGGGAAATGGCCTTGCTCAGTATGTAGGAAAGGTGTAGGTAGGAACTCCATTCTCTGCCCCAAATGCAAACAATGGGTACACAAGAGATGTAGCGGGATCTCAGGAAGCTTAATTAAGAATGTAGGCTTCACATGCAGCAGCTGTCCTGGGACAGCAAGCAGCAAACAGCCACAGGAAACAAGTACCACCAATCTCTGGGAGGGCCCTGTAGAAACAGTAGACAGCTTTTGTTACCTAGGTGACCGAATTAGCAGCGGAGGTGGGTGTTCAGAAAGTACAATAAATAGGGTAAGAATGGGATGGAAGAAGTTTAGGGAACTACTACCACTGCTAGCTGCAAAAGGCTTCTCCCTCAGAATGAAAGGCAGACTGTATGATGCGTGTATCCGAACAGCGATGTTGCATGGTAGTGCGACCTGGGCGCTGAAGGTGGAAGACTTACGTAGATTAGAGAGAAACGAAGCCTGCATGCTCTGATGGATGTGTAACAGTAATATACGTGAACGACAAAGTATAAATGAATTGAGAGAGAGAGTGAGCATAAGAGGAATCAAATGCTGTGTGCAGGAGAGGCGGTTGCGCTGGTATGGACATGTGATGCGTATGAAGGATGACAGCTGCATAAAAAGGTGCAGAGCACTAGAAGTTGATGGAAACCGCGGAGTGGGGAGACCCAAGATGACCTGGGATGAGGTGATAAAAGCCGACCTTACCCAATTACACCTCTCAAAGGCAATGACACACGACCGTGACCTCTGGCGTCATGCAGTAATACAGAGTACCCGACCTCCCATGGGTACAAGCTGAAGCAGCATATAGACAATATGCCCCCCCCCCCCCCCCACTGCAAGGTGGTCGTGGAGGTGCCACGGCAAAAAAGCACCCAGCCCACACTGTAAAGTGGACGTGTAGGCGCCACGAAAAAGCACCTACCACTCACTGCAAATGAGGTTAGTGTTAGGAAGGGCATCCAGCTGTAGAAATCAAGCCAAATCAGTTCCTGTATGAGCAAGGCATGGTCAGCCGACCAGACACTGCCCACAACAGGACAACCCGTCTAACCCTTGCTAGCATGGAAGAATGGACGTAAAACGGTGATGATGATATATATATATATATCTACATATATATATCTACATATATATATCTACATATATATATCTACAAATATATATCTACATATATATATATATCTACATATATACATACACATATACACACACACACAAACTAACCATTACACACACACAAATATGCACATACACACACACACAAATGGCAACCAGTAATTTCCCCTTTGTGTAGCATAGACAGACACTCTAACCTTTTCAGGCTAAACAACCTTATACAATTGGCTTGTTAACAGAAGAAAATGTCACTTATTGTAATAATAATAACAGCAACAACTATTACAGTAGTGGTAGTAGTAATAGCAGTAGTAGAAATAATACAAGTAGTAGTAGTAGTAGTAATAATAATAATTGTTTCTACTTTAGGCACAAGGCCAGCAATTACCCAGTACATTACTGGTACTTTATTTTATCGACCCCGTAAGGATGAAAGGCAAAGTTAACCTCGGCGGGATTTGAACTCAGAATGTAAAGGGACATAACTATGCTAGAAAGCATGGCGTCCAACCCTCTACCGATACTGCCAATTAATAGTAATAATGGTTTCAAATTTAGGCTCAAGGCCAGCCATTTGGGAAGAGGGGTAAGTTGATTAAATCAACCTCAGTATTCAACTGGTATTTTATTTTGTTGACCCTAGAAGGATGAAATGTGAAGTTGAACTTAGAATGTATAAGGCCAAAATAAATACTTCTACTACTACTACTACTACTACTACTAAATATATTGATAATAAAAATAATAGTAATAATTGTTTCTACTTTTGGCACAAGGCCAGCAATTACCCAGTTCTAATTTAGGAACAAGGCCAGCAATTTGAAGGGGAGGGGAAAGTCAATTAAATCGACCCCAGTGCATTACTGGTATTTTATTTTATCGACACCATAAGGATGAAAGGTAAAGCTAACCTTGATAGGATTTGAACTCAGATCGTAAAGGGCCATAACCCTATGCCATACCGCATGTCTGATGCTCTACCGATACTGCCAATCCCCTGCCCTAACTATAGTAGTAATAATAATGAATATAATATTAACAATGGTAATAATTGTTTCTACTTTTGGCACAAGGCCAGCAATTTTATCCCAGTGTATTATTGGTGGTACTTTGTTTTATCGACTCCGTGAGGATGAAAGGCAAAGTTAACCTCGGCAACATTTGAACTCAGACCATAAAGGGACGTAACTATGCTACAAAGCATGTTTTCCGACCCTCTGCAGGTGGTATAGGTATAGGCATACAGCAGAAAAGGTGTTAGAGAATGACAAATGAACCAAACTCTAGGGATATACCAATACAGAGAGAAGAAAATCAAGGCTAACTGACCTGATATTGTAGTTAATGATCACCAAGAAATGGATTTTAATCAACATATCAGTCCCAACAGATAATGTACCCTTTAATAGTATGAAGACATTATCCTGCTGATGAAATTAATGCACAAGCATTTCACAGGCATGTGCACCCTTAATGTAGTTTTCAGTGAAATTTAGCATCACATACTGTGTGTGACAACGCTGGCCATTTGCATTATAAATACAACTAATTTTTTTTTTTCCAGCTGAGTGGTTTGGTATAATGTGAAAAGGAAGTGTCTTACTCCAAGATCCAACAATCAACAATCTGCCTGGTCAGGGAATTAAACCCTCTACCTCATAGTTGAGTTAAACATCCTGGCCACTAGGATGTGCACCGTCAATTTAGATATTAACATGGTGGTCAGTGAAAATAAAATCACAGGAAAAGGCTCAATTTTTTGCCTGGGGAAAAATGCTACACTTTTTTCTCCAGAACAAAATAATCCATATACTATTTAAACCTTTAGCATTTATATTTCTCTATATATACTATTATATTCTTATATTTTCATGGTAAAGGCTTTACTTCACATAATTATCTTACATGATATCGAATCTATGAGATTTTAATATTTATGTTAAGAACAATACCTTAATATCAGTAAGAGTGGCCAGTTACGGCCGGCTTGAACAGAAAGGGGAGAGAGATTCTGGCCAGATACAGCTGGTTTATATGCTGAAGAGCTAAGCATGATATATACTGATGGCTCTCATTGAACCATTGAGCTGTGGAGCATATTGATTATCCATATGAAGTTGCAGACAGACATACACTTGCATGGGTTAGACAGGTTGTCCTATTTGAGGCAAGTCGAGGTCAGATGACCATGTCTTGCTCAGAGAACCGATTTGGGGTTGGTTGGTTTCTATGGCTGGATGCCCTTCCTAATCCTAATGCCTATATATATATATATATATATATATATATATATATATATATATACATAATTGTTTCTACTTTTGGCACAAGGCCATCAATTATCTCAGTGTATTACTGGTACTTTATTTTATCGACCCTGTAAGGATGAAAGGCAAAGTTAACCTCGGCGGGATTTGAACTCAGACCATGAAGGGCTGTAACAATGGTAAAAGACCAGGAGGTTATATCCTTTGTTGGTAGAGCACTCAGTCCAAAGGACGATTTCAGTATAAAGTTAGTTCCACAACAAGTGGTTTGCTAATGATTATATATATACATACATATATATATATATATAATATATATATACACACACACACGCACACTGTAGAAGCTATTCTGTATTAAATAATGATTATATATATATATATATATATATATATATATATATATATATATTCTGTATTAAATAATGATTATATATATATATATATATATATATATATATATATATGTAAAATCCCAACCATGGCACCAAGCAGTCAGGATTTTACATATCTCTATACCCACTCTACATCTCCCCAATGTATCAAGTACTCACATGATTAACGGTTTCCTCAGTCTCTGCACCACAGACTATATATATGAGAAACTGGGTATAAGAGGGATAAGTTGTGGTGTGCAGGAGAGAAGGCTGAGATGGTATGGACATGTGATGCGCATGGAGGATGACCGCTGGGTAAAGAAGTGCCAAGAAGTCACCTTGGAGGGAAGACGCAGTAGAAGTAGACCACGAAAAACATGGGCGGAGGTGATGAGAGCAGACCCCAGATTGCTGAAACACACCAAGGACCGTGACAAGTGGAGAGATGCTGTGCTGAATAGTTAATCCAACCCTTGAAGCAGGGCAAAGCGGACGTAAAATGATGATGATGATATATATATATGGCTTCTACTGGATTAGAACTGTTTCATTCCTATGAAATCAGCATACCTGATACAAATGAAACCATTCTAGCCCTGAAGAAGCCATTTTTATATTAAATAATAATTATTTCTACTTTTGGCACAAGGCCAGCAATTACCTAGTTCATTACTGGTACTTTATTTTATCGACCCTGTAAGGATGAAAGGCAAAGTTAACCTCGGCCGGATTTGAACTCAGAATGGCAAGGGCCGTAACTATGCGTCGAAACATGGCGTCTGACCCTGTACTGATACTGCCAAATGTTTACTCTCTACTAATGTATTGAGTCCTTTTTTAAACTGTGGTTACCCCTATTTAACTCAGGATCTACATATCTATATATATATATACCTATCCCATCTAAAATATTTGAAGCTGTGTGTGGGTAATGGGTTTAAAGTAGAAGGGTGTTTGTATGTACATACACATACACATATATACATACATAGACACACACACATACATATAAGACTGCTTTGGTAAACAGGACAAGATCATCATCATCATAGCTGTTAGTGTGTGCATGTGAGAAGTTGAAAAAAATGTCTTTGCCACCTCCACCTCCCTCTATCATTCTATCTACCTACTTCTCTCTCCCTTCTACTCTGCCTGCTTCTCTCTCTCCCCTCTACTCCACCTGCTTCTCAGGCTCTCTCTTATCCCATTTCTCCTCCTCCTCCACCATCAGCTGGGTCAGTGAAAGGTCAAGCAAGATGGAATGTAGCCTTTCTTTTCACATTTCCTTTTCTCAGTATGTACAGGCATATACCTATTAAGTACATACATTAATGAGGTTCATACACACATTTAAACACAGAATCACATACACAGACACTAACTAAGAAGTACACAGACACATATACATGAGGCACACACACATACAAATAAGTAAATGTTTTAAATCCCCTAAAAGCCTTTGGTTTTCCTTTATGTGTGTGTGTGTACATATATATATATAAAGCACTGTACTAAAACGTACATAGATGTACATATCTATATGCATATCTATACACACATACATACAAACAAACACTGATGTACATATATATATATATATACACACATACATACAAACAAACACTGATGTACATATATATATATATATATGGTGGCTGCCAACTCGTTTTCGAGTACGGCCACTACTTTATATCCATGTAGGAGAACCCCTACCGATGCGCTGAACGAGTGTGACTTTTTAGTCCAGCCAGCAACTTGAAAACTCTGGTACAAACACTACACTTGTGACAATTATTGCTGGGCCCATGGTACCATGTGACGACAAGTGCAGAGAGATCTCCAGATATAAAGCAATGCCTGTGCCGTGAAGCTTTTATAGTGAGCAAAGGCACTGCACAAAGCCAGTCCCACTCTCTTAACCAAGATGATATTTACCAAAAAGAACAAGTCAACATCATTGGATACCATCAGGGTTGCAAGTGTTATATCAGAGTTTTCTTTCTCCTAGAATTCTGCCTTGACAAAGGCTAAGGGTCATCTCTCCTGGTGATTTTGGATGGCCATTGACTCTTAAGAGCTCCTTTGCCCTTTGATAGGTTTTGTTTTTAGTCCTGCAGGATGTCCAAAGTCACCCTCCTCACCAAGAAACCTTGGTGGGGTTGCCAGTTTAGTCGCCAACGACCCGACCATGAGCCAGGTTGTACTGGGATACATGTTACCAGTAGCACCTGACATAAATATAATATATATATAATATATATATATATATACACACATACATACAAACAACACTGATGTACATGTACATATATATACACACACACACACACATACATAGAAACACTGATGTACATATACATATATATACACACATACACACATACATACATACAAACACTGATGTATATATATATACACACATACATACAAACAAACACTGATGTACACATATATATATATATACACACACACACACACACATACATATAAACAAACACTGATGTACATATATATATATATATATATATATATATATATATACACACACACACACACACATACATACATACATACATACATACATACATACAAACATTGATGTACATATGTATATACATATACACACATTATATACATTTATATATATATATATATATATATATAGGAACAGTAGGACCCCCGACGGCTGAGCTCAAGCCGTTTCGACGTTTCTATGTTTTAGCCGTCGAAACGGCTTGAGCTCAGCCGTCGGGGTCCTACTCGTTCCTATTACCCACTCTACTACCCTAAGTATTGAGTACTTTGGTGCATTATGGTCCACCTGGTTCCTTACCACATTTCCTTCGTTATATATATATAAAGATTTACATATACACAAAGTCACAGATATATATGTGGGAACCATTCACGATGTGGGTCAATGAAGAATATATATTTTAATTATTAATTATATATTTTATCAAATGATTCTATGGACATAATTTATGATATATATATATATATATGTTTACAAACACCATCTTCACTTCCATGTCTCCCAAACTTCTCTATCTCTTTTACTTGCCCCTCTTCACAACCCCACCTTGCCAAGAACTCCCCCAACCAACCAACTAGTGAGCAGCCCTCTGATCTGGGTCAGTCATGAAATAAGGTCATTTAAGCAGGGTTACTATGATACCCTAGATATATATATATTCACCATGTATTAGAAAACACACACATATTTATAGATACAACCAGACATACATACATCCATACATACATACATGATGGCTGCCCCCTCGTTATCGAGTATGGCCATTGCACGAGGAGAAAAAAAAAAAAATAATAATAATAAAATTAAAAAAATATATATATATATATTTCTTTTTTTTTTATTTATTTATTATTATTTTTTTCTCCTCGGTGCAATGGCCATACTCGATAACGAGGGGGCAGCCATCATGTATGTATCATCATCATCACCGTTTTACGTCCGTTCTTCCACGCTAGCATGGGTTAGATGGGTTGTCCTGTTGTAGGCAGTGTCTGGTCGGCTGACCATGCCTTGCTCATACAGGAACTGATTTGGCTTGATTTCTACAGCTGGATGCCCTTCCTAACACCAACCTCATTTACAGTGAGTGCTGGGTGCTTTTTCGTGGCGCCTACACGTCCACTTTACAGTGTGGGCTGGGTGCTTTTTTGCCTTGACACCTCCACGACCACCTTGCAGTGGGAGGGTGTGGGGGCATATTGTCTATGTATGTATGTATGTATGTCTGGTTGTATCTATAAATATGTGTGTGAATATATCTATATCTAGGGTATATATCTATATCTAGGGTATCATAGTAACCATGGCTTAGTGGTTAGAGCATTGGCCTTGCAATCGAAAGGTTGTGAGTTCAATTCTCAGACCGGGTGATGTGTTGATTCCTTGAGCAAGACACTTTATTTCACATTGCTCCAGTTTACTCAGCTGTAGAAATGAGATGATAGAACTGGGGTCCCTATCATTCCACTGCAAAGTGGTTGTGGAGGTGCCATGGCAAAAAAGCACCCAGCACTCACTGTAAATGAGGTTGGTGTTAGGAAGGGCATCCAGCTGTAGAAATCAAGCCAGAATCAGTTCCCGTCCCACCCTTGCAAGCAGGGAAAAGCGGACGTAAAATGATGATGATGATATATACACACGCATACATACACACATATACATTAATAACAATAATAATAATAATAACAACAATAATAATAACGACAACAACAACAATAATAATATACGTATACATACATATATATACACACACACACACACACAAACATATCTATACACATACACACGATAGCAACTAACAGCGCTGCGATCGAATGTGGGTTTTTAGCCCAGCCAATGATCTAAAATGTCTTGCACAGAGTCGGCAACCAAAACATTCACTGGGAATAGCCGGCTGTGGTTGGAGTTCGTGTACTTTTGCATGTCGCTTGAGTCCTCCTGCTGATCTACATTCTCTACCACATGTTTAGCAAGCATGATGAGTAGCATCTCCAACAGCAGCCTGGTAGTCAACCACTGGTTTTACTTTATGACTGCGAAGATGACTTTCGAGTCCAGCTTTGCTTAGGCAGAGTCTCCCACAGACGCTGCATGTCAGCACCATAGGAGGACCCTCGCCGTCTGGAAGTGCAACAGCAATGCCCTTCCTCACATCCCGCTTTACTTTCTCGTATGCAATTCGAGATGCCGCAAAGGCAACTTTTCCCTCATATACAGTCTTTCTCCATTTATTACGATCAGCAGCAATATTTTCCCATGTATCAGCGGAGATGGTAGCGTCTTTCAAAGAGGCCTTCAAGGAGTCCTTATACCTTCTTTTTGGTTTATGTGGCGGTTGTTTTCCTTTAACCAACTCTCCTTAAAAGAGTTGTTTTGGCATTCTAGAATCCTTCATCGTGGCAAGGTGACCACTCCAACGGAGTCGTTGCTTAAGCACAAGAGCTTCTATACTGTCACACATAGAGCTTTCCAAAATCTTGACATCACTGATGTGGTTCCTCCAGTGAACGCCATGGATCCGTCTGAGACACATCTGATGGAAACGTTCCAATTGCTTAAGGTGGTGTCGATATGTGACCCAGGTCTCGCAGGCATAAAGAAGACAAGAGAGCACACATGCCTTGTACACCCTTACCTTTGTCCTCCTGCATATGTCTCGCCAACCCCAGAGTCGCCTTTCTAACTTTCCGAAAGCATTACTTGCTTTCCTAATCCTAAGTGAGATCTCACTGTCAAGGTTGCCATATCAATTGACAGTGCTTCCCAGGTAGACAAACTGATCAACCACTCCAAGTCGTTTACCATACACAACCAGGGGCAGGCTGGTACATGACGACGGGTTTCTTGAGACGGACAGTCAATCCTATGGCAGTGCAAGCGTCAGAAAATGCATTCAAAATGTGCTGCATATCACTGTGTGCGCTACAAGATCGCAATCATCTTCATACAAGAGGTCTCTTATGATTGATGTAAATACTTTTGTCTTTGCAGCAAAGCACCTGATGTTAAATATGCTGCCTGAGGTTTGATATCTGATGTAAACACCATGCCCGCAATTCCTGAATGCAATACGGAAAACCATTGCAAAGTATATGGCAAACAGGGTCGGTGCTGGAATATATCCCTGTTTCACTCCATTTTTTACTGAGATAGGCTCCGACATGTTACCTCCGACATTAACCCAAGCCTTCATGTCATCATGGAAAGACCTAACTAAAGCAAGGAACTTATCAGGGCAACCAAGTTTCTGGAGAACCTTCCATAATGCATCTCTGTTGACAGTATCGAAAGCTTTTGTCAGATCGAGAAAAACCTGATACAGATCCAAGCCTTGTTCAATGCACTTCTCCTGGAGCTGTCTAGCTGAGAAGATCATATCAGTAATGCCGCGTCCAGCACGAAAACCAGATTGACTTTCAGGAAGAACACAATCTGCAATGTGTGTCAGCAGATGGTCCAGAAGCACCCTACATAAAACTTTCCCTACGACAGAAAGCAATGATATACCTCCGTAGTTCCCACAATCATTCCTGTTACCCTTTCCCTTGTACAAGACCACCATTACTGCATCTCTCCAGTCCTCAGGTATGGATTCATTAGCCCATATCCCGCCAAACAAAGAGTGAAGATGTTGCAGGAGTCTCTCACCACCATATTGTAGGAGCTCAGCATGTATGACATCCATACCTGGAGACCTTCCACTGTTCAGCTTCGAGATAGCCACTGCAACCTCCACAAGCGTCGGAGGTTCTGCGAGAGCTACTTTCACAGGACTTTCTGGAATGAGATTGAGGTAATCTTCACTGACGACAGACGGCTGATTCAAAAGATCATCAAAGAGCTCTCGCCACCTTCGTAGAATTCCCTGTGAGTCACATACATACATACATACATACATACATACACACAGATAGATACATGTTGTTGATAGATACATGCTGTTGGCTATGACAATGAATGTTCCAGTTGCTTGTAAAATTAGCATGCAAGTGGCTGAGCATTCTACAGGTCCATGTAGACTTAATGCAATCCTAAGAAAGCTGAAATGGCTCTTCTAGCGCATCCCCCTCCTCCTCATCATCCTCTGCAGAAACGATTTCTCCATTCTATCTGCCAGGTCCATGGGGTGGCCAACACGTGGGACCACATTTGCTCATAATAGTGAGGGATGGGGGAGGACTAGAGACAGAGGGCGATGACAGTGGGAGTTCAGCTCCTCTGTGTTTGGACCTGGTGTACATGTGTGTATATTTTTACACTGTCAACCATTCAAAGCCCCCTCCCTTCGGTCACAAATGATTGATTTGCATCTAGAAAGTATCCCCCTCTGAGGCACAAGTCTGGGCAAAGTTGTTTGTGGAAGACTAGCAGTCACCCATGCATCCCAGCCTCCTCTCTCCATGCCACTGATGATCTCCAAGGGAAAGGCTATGGCCGATACAGCTTGACACCAGTGACTTCGCAACTCATTTCTACAGCTCAGTAAACTGGAGCAACATGGAATAAAGTGTCTTGCTGAAGGACACAACACCCGGTCCGAGAATCGAACTCACAACCTTTCAATTGCAAGCCCAATCCTCTAACCACTAACAGGAACCAATATGGATGATGAAATTGCTAAAAATGACAGCTAAATCTAACTAAACTCACAAGACTTACAAATAGTAAAAAAAAAAAAAAAAAAAAGAGGAAAATGGATATCAAAAATGCTGCTTGATATATTTGGAGAATCAGAGTTGATTTTGAGCTAATCACCTTATGCATCAAAGAAACCAGCTTGTTTCTAGGCAAGTGAAGAGGCATGTATTATTTTTGTGTTGCCTGTGTCTTTTTGTGTCATATCTTTTTGTTCTTGTGCTAATTCTATCATTTGGAATGAAAATGCACAGAATTGGGCACACCAATTTACATAAGTATGATGAATTTCTTTTTCCTCAAATCTTTACAATTCAAAAATAGTATTTAAATGAAACAAAAACAAGGGAATGAAGAAAAGGAAAAGAATATTTAAGCAAAAAAAGAAAGGGGGAGTGGGTAGGATGGACAGATTGAACACCCTAGTCTGGGCAGTAATTCAAAAGTGCCCTGGATGGACAGATTTGACACTACTCTGGGCAGTGATTCAGCAGTGCCCTGGATGGACAAATTTGACACCCTAGTCTGGGCAGTGATTCAGCAGTGCCCTGGATGGACAAATTTGACACCCTAGTCTGGGCAGTGATTCAGCAGTGCCCTGGATGGACAAATTTGACACCCTAGTCTGGGCAGTGATTCAGCAGTGCCCTGGATGGACAAATTTGACACCCTAGTCTGGGCAGTGATTCAGCAGCTCCCTGGATGGACAAATTTGACACCCTAGTCTGGGCAGTGATTCAGCAGTGCCCTGGATGGACAAATTTGACACCCTAGTCTGGGCAGTGATTCAGCAGTGCCCTGGATGGACAAATTTGACACCCTAGTCTGGGCAGTGATTCAGCAGTGCCCTGGATGGACAAATTTGACACCCTAGTCTGGGCAGTGATTCAGCAGTGCCCTGGATGGACAAATTTGACACCCTAGTCTGGGCAGTGATTCAGCAGCTCCCTGGATGGACAAATTTGACACCCTAGTCTGGGCAGTGATTCAGCAGTGCCCTGGATGGACAAATTTGACACCCTAGTCTGGGCAGTGATTCAGCAGTGCCCTGGATGGACAAATTTGACACCCTAGTCTGGGCAGTGATTCAGCAGTGCCCTGGATGGACAAATTTGACACCCTAGTCTGGGCAGTGATTCAGCAGCTCCCTGGATGGACAAATTTGACACCCTAGTCTGGGCAGTGATTCAGCAGCTCCCTGGATGGACAAATTTGACACCCTAGTCTGGGCAGTGATTCAGCAGTGCTCTGGATGGACAGATTTGACACCCCAGTCTGGGCAGTGATTAAGCTGTGCCCTGCAGACAGAATGGCGTAGGTATTGCCAAGAAGAATGGCCAGTGACATTTGCTGCAACTGTCACTCCACCTCATGGGACTCTTTCGTCAGGTGAGTTGCTGTCTTTCTGTTTTTGAGGAGGAAATCAGCAGTGTGCAGACCAAGGACACCAGAGGTCTCAATGGCAACCAGTATGAAATGGAAGTGGTCGGTGAGTTGAAAGAGATGTTAGAATGTTGGATAGAATGATTTGTTCTAGCACTGTACATTTTTCAAATTCTACCAAGGTCAATTTGCATTTCAACCTTTTTCAGTTCTTGTGCTAATGCTCCCTTTATATGAATGGATATACACAAACACATATGTATATAATGGTGAGAGGTGTAATGCACATAAATATGTGTATGCAGGGCGGTGGATTGGCAGTATCGGTAGAGAGTCGGAAGCCATGCTTTCCAGCATAGTTACGTCCCTTTTTGATCTGAGTTCAAATCCCGCCGAGGTTGACTTTGCCTTTCATCCTTACGGGGTCGATAAAATAAAGTACCAGTATTGCACTGGGTAATTGCTGGCCTTGTGCCTAAAGTAAAAACAATTATTTCTATAGCTGGATTGGCAGAATCTGTAGAGTGTTGGACAACATGCTTTGTGGCATAGAGTTATGGCTTTTTATGTTCTGAATTCAAATCTAGCCAAGGTTAGCTTTGTCTTTCATCCTTATGAGGTTGATAAGTAAAGTACCAGTAAAGCACTGGGGTCGATTTAATCAACTTTCCTCTCCCCAAATTGATGGCCTTGTGTTTATAGCAGAAATACTATTTCTATAGCTGGATGCCCTTCCAAACACCAACCACTTGATATAATCTACTGGAAGTATTTTATCTTGGCATCAAACTAAAGAGGTTGTCATGACCTCAACAAAACTGAAAAGTGTCCTATTTTATTTCTCACCCTTCTATAGAGAAGTGAACCCCCTCTAACCTAAAATATCAATCAAATATTTTAGATTGACTGTAGTCCTGTCTACTCATCGTTGCCCTAAAAATGCTTGGCATTGTACCAAATTAAGCAAAAACAAAACAAAACAAAAAATTATTATTACTATTATTATTATTATTATTATTATTGTTATATAGTATTGATGTTTTTACTTATACAAGAACCCTTCCTGCCAAATGAGAAGTATTCTTTTACTTTCTCCTATTAAGGTCCTTCCAGAGTGTTTATATCTATTTTGTGTCAAGGATTTATCATCATCATGGTAAACTGTTAGCAAGACAATGTAATGGCAAGAGAAGTAAATAAATATTTAATATTCTTCCTTCTCATTGAAAACCTTACAGAGAAATTAACTGTTTTTCATCATTGGAAGATGACTGGCCTTAGTAGCAATTATTTAGTGAAAGAAGGTTATCGGTCTCTTGGCCCAAATATAATTTGTGTACTATGTGGAAATAACCGAAGGAGAAGGGTAGAGTGAGGTGAGGCTAAAGTGACAGTTATTTATTTGTCTGTGTCTGTATGTGTTTATTCATAGAGTTGTTTGTTAGCTTCTATACTCTTACTACTACATTGCACCACGTCCACATTGCTACAAAGCAATGGTATATTCTTACTAGACACTACTCTTAAGTGGACAAGATACAAAACTTGTAGATAAGAAACTAGTCTGTATTATGGGTAGATTCCTTGCAAAATTCTAAAAGCAGTTTATAAATCAACATATCCTTGCAAGACATGGGTTGGAACCTGAGGCTTTGGAGCTATATAAGACTCTTTAGCATAGCTTAGTCAATCTGAAATTAAATCTGCAATCTTGCATTGCAATAAAAGACCCAGACATTTGAAGCACATTCAGATAAAATTCATAGCTGAACATTGCATGCAGTAAGAAAAAACATTAGCTAAATTCATACTCTGGAGGCACATGGCTCAGTGGTTAGAGCGTTGGCCTTGCGATCGAAAGGTTGTGAGTTCAATTCTCAGACCGGGTGATGTGTTGTTTCCTTGAGCAAGACACTTTATTTCACATTGCTCCAGTTTACTCAGCTGTAGAAATGAGATGATAGGGACTGGGGTCCCTATCATTCCACTGCAAAGTTGTGGAGGTGCCACGGCAAAAAAGCACCCAGCACTCACTGTAAATGAGGTTGGTGTTAGGAAGGGCATCCAGCTTTAGAAATCAAGCCAGAATCAGTCCCGTCCCACCCTTGCAGGCAGGGAAAAGCGGACGTAAAATGATGATGATGATGATGATACTCATGTATGTATTTTTGTTTTAGGCACCTCTTAACCACTATACTCCCCATGCCCCTACAACCACCCTCCCACTTCTGTCCACACCACCCTTACACTGTACAGTTATGTTGGTATCACAAAAACGAAAAAAAAAAAAAGCACCCAGCCCACACTGTAAATATAGTTGGTGTTAGGAAGAGGATCCAACTGTAGAAATCTAGCCACAAACAGTCCTGTATGAGCAAGATACAGTCACTTGAACTAATTTGTCTCTAATGGGACAACCTGTCTAACTCATGCTGTGGGGAAAAATGGACATTAAATGATAATGATGATGATAATGAATAAATTATGGAGTTCTGATACTCTCAATTATTATTTTTCACTAAAAATGACACTTCAGATCGAAATAGTTCACCACCCCAGTTATAAAGGCATTCAAGATGGGTGGGTGGGTGGGATCTGTAAAATGCGAAGGGGAAACTTTCATAAAGACATAAAAGAAAACTCCAAGTGCAACTGATTGCAATTAAATACCATTATTTTCAAGGGTCAGACGCCATGCTTTGACGCATAGAGTTACAGCCCTTGCCATTCTGAGTTCAAATCCCGCCAAGGTTAACTTTGCCTTTCATCCTTACGGGGTCGATAAAATAAAGTACCAGTAATACACTGGGTAATTGCTGGCCTTGTGCCAAAGTAGAAAATTATTTTTAAAGTTTTATGGATTCTGCCTCATTGCAGATCTATAATGGTGACTAACTTAAATACAATTATTATTATATGTTGTTTTTAGCTAAACATGGCTCTTCAGATTGAAAAGGTGCCTGACCTCTCAAATGAACTCAGGGGACAGGAATTCAATACATCCATTCAGGTATCTCAATACCCCCCCCCCTCCCCCCACACACATACATACATACATACACAAGTAAAAGACTATATTTTATGGTTGGCTGAGTGACAGTTTGATCTGAAATGTGTACATATAACTGGCAGTAACAACAACAGCAACATGAATAATAAGAATATAAAGAGATAAGAAATACCATACAGTTGTGCTAGATGTTAAAATCCAATTTGTTTTAGTGTGACACTCACCTGAAAAAGATGAAAATACATTTGGTCTTAATGATGCAGTAATATTTTGTTTTTTATTTAGGTACAAGGCCAGCAAGTTTTGTTTGATTGTTAGAAGAGGGGGAACTTGATTAAATCAACCATTATTAGATTGATACTTTATTTTAGAGACCCCCAAAGGAATGAAAGGACCATAAGTAAATGATGCAAAGCATTTAGTCTGATGCTTTAATGATTCTGTCACTAAGGGTGATGGAATGATGCAGTAATGTTAAAATTATGATAGACCTTAGTTGCAAGGTCTGAATTCTGGTAAGACTGATTATGTTTATTTTAACCCTTTAGCATTTAAACCGACTGTATCCGGCCAGAATTCTCTCACCTCTCTCTGTTCAAACTGGCTGTAACCAGCTACTCATACTGATGTTAAGATATTGTTCTCAAAATAAATGATATCAAAATCTCGTAGATTTGATATACGAAAGATAATTATGTGAGGTAAATACAAAAGACCCAGCTTCCCACGGGCACAAGCCAAAGCTGAAGCATATAGAGAGTATGCCTCCATCCCACTTCCACTGTAAAGTGGTCATGTAGGTGTCACGGTAAAAAAAACACCCAGTACTCACTGTAAATAAGGCTGGTGTTAGGAAGGGCATCCAGCTGTAGAAATCAAGCCAGAATCAGTTCTGTATGAGCAAGACATGGTCACCTGACCTGGCATTGCCCACAACAGGACAACCCGTCTAACCTATACTAGCGTGAAAGAATGGACGTAAAACAGTGATCATGATGATGAATTATGTACCGTGAAAATATAATAGTAAATATAGAGTAATGTAAATGCTAAAGGGTTAAAGTGTATAAATCTAAAACCCATCCATCATATTTCTGTGTAAAAACATTTGTTAAGGTATGTTCCAAACATCAGCTTAATAGTGTGAAAGCTAGTTATATTACTAAATAACTCCAAGTTCTTATTTTTAGAATGGTCTGGAAATCATAGGCAGCTTTTTCATTCGAGGTATTGTAATAAAAGTGCTGTGGCAAGGTGGGGAGAGGGATTTTGTTCATTTCTCTGTGTGTGCATATGCATATATATACACACAAAATGGTCAGACATGAGGCTACGGTAGATGAAAACATTTGACAAAGGTGACATACAGTAAAATTGAATTTTGGACCACATGGTTATAGCAGATCAACCTTAACCATACAACCATGCCAGCCTATTTTTAGCTAATCTTTATTTCCACTTACAGTAGAGTATAACATTCTATGAAAATATTTTCATTGGTATTTGAGAATGCATATGATCAGTTTTGAGACCAATTATTTCATATAAGAAGCCAGCCATTTGTGAAAAGTATATATTATCATCTGCCTGTTGTAACTCCTGGCAGAAATGTCACTGCTTTTACAGTGACAAGAGGCAGGATTTGAACTCTGAACTCACAGTAACATGCCACAAACCATCCTGTTCCACTAATCATTCTGCTAATCCACCATCTGTTGATTAGTACTTTACTAACCTTGAAAGGATGAAAGGCAAAGTTGATTTTGAGCAGCATTTGAACATAGAGTACAAAAGGCTGGAACAAATGCTAAGGCATTTAATCTGATGCTCAACTAACTGCCAATTCATCACCTGCATCATCATGAAAGAAAGAAATTACAGCTCACACATATGTAGAAATAACTGGCTTCCTATGATGTGGCATCTCATAAGATAAATGTTCTCAAAACTTTGGGGGCCATCGCCCCCCTCATGGCCACATAATACCCTCAGCACACCCCAACCCTATTTCCAGAGAGACATGCCTACATGCAAATTGTAAATTATACATAATATATAATAAAATTGTCAATTTATATATAATAATATATATTATGTATAAATAAATATATATAATATATATATCATTTGATATTTAATATACTATTATATCATATCTATGACTGTCCCAGCACCCACTTAGGCCCAAGAGCCCCCTGGACCTTCTCAATGCTTCCCTTAGGAGTGCCCACTTTGAGAACCTCTGTAATAAGAGGTCAACAATTGAACTCATGACCTTAGGGTTGTGATCTCAACACTAACCACTAGGCTATGATGCACCTACATGCTTTATTATGAGATAATCATCAAAGATGCAGGAGTTATTGATATATTGGCAGATTTCATAACCTTGCTACTACCCCTGGTGGGTATATGATATATTTTATAACATAATATTGATATTGTTCCGTCTATGGAGATGATATCACACAGTGGTGTATGTATATTTCATGAGGTACTATGATATCGATGTTACACATAGACAATATGACATGCAGTTATATGTGCATAGGTGTGTGTATGTAGGTGTGTACTTGTGTTTAGGCAGGTGTAGTGGTGCATAACGTTCTCTTACATATGATGCAGACACATAAATAGTAGATTAAAGTTGAAAGAGTGTGTGAGAAGAGTATGCATGATAAGAAATAGTGAGAATAAATCATAAGAAAGGATAAGGAAAGAGAAATGAGTAAGAGGAATGAGGTCAAACATTTTTCATAAATTAAAGATTTAGCCTTTAGCCATATAGGCAACGAGTTGGCAGAGTCGTTAGAATGTCTGATAGAATTCTTTGTGGTATTCGTTCCAGCTCTCTGCTCTCCGAGTTTAAATCCCACTAAGGTCAACGTTGCCTTTCATCCTTTCAAGGTTGATAAAAAAGTACCAGTTTAGTACTGGTGGTGGTGGGGGGGGGGGGGGGGATTCTTCCTCTATATCTCTTTCATTTCCTCTCACTGACTTTCTATCTTTCTCTTGAAGAAATCTGCTGAACTCAGGCCTGGAGAGTGATGGGCTCTGCCAGGCTTAAAATGACCAAGAAATGATATATGTAAATACAGTGCTCCTATGATTATCAGGAGTCATGGGACCATACATATATACATACATATGTTGCATCACTTTCTCTGGTGCCTGCCTCATCACTTTGGCCATAAACCCAAGCATCACTGACTGCAATGCAGAGGAGTGGAAGATAATACCAAGGAATGACTGATCAGTTCATTTTTGTCCTGGTAACTATTGAGATCTCTAGTGGGCTTGGTCCCTGGGCTTCTGTAGAGGAGTGAGAATGGCAAACTACTTCCTGTTCTTTGTTGGAAATTAAAACGGGTGAAAATTCAAATTCCAGCAGAAAGTAGGGGATGCACTGTCCTGATGACGGCCAGAGCCAAATATGCATTGCCAGTTATCTCCTGCTACTTCTGCTGGAATCCACTAGATGCCGCTAGCCATCAGCTTTTCAATAATCATAGCTAGAAGGCTTTCAAACATGTAGCCTGCATGCTGCATTCGGCTCTTTACAAGCACACCTGTGGCCCACACAAACGTTTTTACAGCATGAGCATAATATAAAATAAAAAATATTAGTTGTAATGTGCGTAATTAGTTGTCATGTGTGGCCCTCAGACAATACATTTGACCCAATTGGTCCTTGTACAAAATTCACATACTTATATGTATATAGCTATGTCGATCGAGCAAAAACTTTAATTACACACACACACACATATACATATATAGAGAGGCACATGGTTTAGTGGTTAGAGCATTGGGCTTGCAATCAAAAGGTTGTGAGTTCAATTCTCAGACCGGGTGATGTGTTGTTTCCTTTATTTCACATTGCTCCAGTTTACTCAGCTGTAGAAATGAGATGATAGGACTGGGTTCCCTATCATTCCACTGCAGAGTGGTCGTGGAGGTGCCACGGCAAAAAAGCACCCAGCCCACACTGTAAAGTGGACGTGTAGGCGCCACAGAAAAAAAGCACCCAGCACTCACTGTAAATGAGGTTGGTGTTAAGAAGGGCATCCAGCTGTAGAAATCAAGCCAGAATCAGTTCCCATCCCACCCTTGCAAGCAGGGAAAAGCGGACATAAAAATGATGATGATGATGATATATATATATATATATATATATAACAATACTGTAAATACAATAACACTCACTCACACACAAACATATATATGGTTCTAAATGAATGTTTGTACAACTTACGTATTAATGATTTTATTATATACATATAGACATTTGTATATACACTCGTATACACATAAACACATACATATTGCACATATGTGTTTCTAAATAAATATTTGTATAGGAAGGCATATATTAAGGATTTTACATAGATACACATTACACACATTACACACACATATGTATACTATACACTGATGCATGTGCTATACACATACACACACTACATAGACATACATTGCCTAGCTAAAGGTTTACACTGTGGGACATTCCCATCAGGTGTTCATTAGAGTGAGATCAATGAGAGCCCAGCACTCCCTCTAGTGGCATCAAACAGCATGAAGTTTATAAGGGAATGTCTCATCTATCTATCTAGATATCTAGCTAGCTAGCTAGCTATCCATGTGTGTGTGCACACACATTAAAATTGAGATTAGGCATATATACTATATAGGAGGCAATCAGAGACAAAATGTAGTTTATATATAAGGTTGATGAGGAAAACACCCTAGGAAACATACATATATATGTCTTTTCTGTCTGAGTCCCTACTTAAATCAAGGACTCTTTTGATATTGTTTCTGTTCTCACTCCTTATATCCAGTGTTATTTTTATAACTGTTTATAAAGTGACCTGCCAGATTGCTGCCATTGCTCACTCTCCTCACCCCCTTTCCACTACCCTATCTGCCTAACACTTACCTTTCTATCTTCCTCCCTCTCTGGTTATCCTACTAGCTGAAAAGTAACTAGATAAGGTAATTGAAGTAAAGTAAGTGATAGAATCATCAAACTCAATAGTAATAGACAATAGGATGACCACAGAGATCTCATCATCCTAAATGGCAAGTTCAATGTGCATGTAGGACAGTTAAAAACCGTGAGAGGTAGATGATTTTGAATCCTAAGTCCTCCCCTGAAGAATAATGCACCACACAGCATAAATTAGTTATTAGTGATACCAGAATCAGCACAAAACTGAACAAGACACTCAAGAAAATATGAAGGCAAGATGGGAGGCTAAAGGACCCGACTTAAATATAGGTTTAGGAAAGCTCTACATAATGCATATGACAAGGTAGGAATCAATTGAAAGTTTCTATGAGACAACTTACTACAGGCTATGAAGAAGACGTGGTTGAAGTCAAGCTCCTGCTAGAGGGTGACTTTTGACTGACTAAAGCTCCACCAGGAGGAGCAACACTGTGGATAGAGCTGTTAAAGAAAAGAGGCTGGCGTGGAAAGACTGGAGAAAGTGGGGCAGTAGAGACCGATATTGATATGAAAGAGCTAAAGAAATTCCGACTTTGGAAACAGAACTTAGAATCAAAAAGGCTTCATAAGAAGGAAAGAAAACAAGACTGATCCCACCAGGAAAGTGTCCCTGCTCCAAATGTAAAAAAGAAGTAGATAGTAACTTTATAAGAGGTACACAATGGGAATATTGGGTACACAAGAGGTGTAGTATAGTAGGTAGAATAACAGAAAAAAAAACTTTGTATGTGGCAGATGTTACAGAGATAGTTAGTAGTAAGAACACAAGTAAACCAAACGTTTTTCAATACCAGGAAGGCTCCATACAAGTAGTTGATAGATTTTGTTACTTAGGTAATAAAATTAGTGGGACAGAAGGCTGCATTGAGAGCATAGTAGCTAGAGTAAGAACTAGATGGCAAAAAAAAATCAGAGAGGTGCCACTTCTTATTGCCAAAAGGTTTCTCAATACAAAAGCAAGACCAGCTGTATGATGCATGTGTACATAGTGTGACGTTAAATAGTAGTGAGACATGAGCAGTAAACTTGAAAGATATGCAAAGGCTAGAGAGAAATGAACCAAGCATGCTTCAATGGATGTGCTGTGTTAATATACATAAAAGGCAAAGTATAGATGAGCTGAAAAGCTGGATATAAGATGAATTAGTTGAAGTGTGCAGAGGAGAAGACTGCACTGGTATGGCCATGTGATGCAAATGGATGATGAACATTAGGTGAAAAAGTGTCAAGAAATCTGTTAGAGGAAGACCAAGGAAGTCCTGGACAGATGTTCTCAGAGCTGATTTCAAATCACTGAATCTCACAAAGGAGATGACAAAGAACTGAGACAATTGGAGAGATGCAAGCATAGAAATGTGAATGTAAAACAGTAATGATGATTATATGTATGTGAAAAGTAAACCGAAACAACAAAGCAAACAGTACAGTACAATGAAGAAATATATTAGTTTAAAGCTTGATATCGCAGGAAAAGAATCTTAACATTTCGAACACTAGTCCATGAGAAGGTGATTAAAATCTTAAAGCAAGGGAGACCACAGATAAGATCAGTTTTTGAAGACAAATTACATAGATAATCTTAAACGTTTTCCTACCATATTTTTAATGAAAAATACTGACAATGATTTTCATTTAATTTTGAAAGAAAGAATTTATAGGGATTTAGTAAGATACCTAATTTTCACATTAAGCTGATGTTTGGAACACTTATAATAAAATTATGCTGGGAGAGGTTTTAGATTAATAGAAACATTAAAAAAAAAATATTTTTAATTTTTCATCTTTGAATTAAGGATGGTTTCAGGTGACTGAAAAGAGTTAAAGTATTGTTTAACTAACTGTATTATATATGTGTGACTCTACAGCCATTGTACCAGGAATTAATAGAGGCCTGTTACATTGATTGACAGAGGACCAAGTCCATGCTAGCAGATCATTCTCTTAGTAATTATGCTGAATGAGAAGGGCAAGAGCAACCAAGAACAAATTTGAGAGAGCAGAAGAAGGCATCATCTAGATGGCTCTGACTGAAGAAATGTAACCAATGTGGTCACTAGTTTGCTACATGGACTGAAGATTGATCTATCTTAATCGGGTGAAGTGGATGGGAGTGTATGTTGCAAGACCTGAGACATCTAGTAACCCCAGGATACAACTTTGGTGATGTATTCAAGCATTTGCATCTATAGATATAGGAAGAGAGGTGGTGAATTGGAAGAGTTGTTAGAATGTCAGATAGAATGCTCTATGATATTCGTTCTGGCTCTCTGAGTTCAAATCCCGCTGAGGTCAACTTTGCCTTTCATCCTTTCGAGGTTGATAAAAAAAAGTACCAGTCTAGTACTAGGGTTGATTCTTCTTCTCTCTGGAAGAAATCTATTGTACTCAGGCATGGAGAAGGATGGGCTCCGCCAGGCTTAAAGTGCCCAAGAAATGCTGTATGTCAATATGGCTATCAGGAGTTACAGGACAAAACATACATACATATTTGAAGAACTTATAGATTATATATACATACACATGATGCATGTAGTTTGCTCCTCTTGCTAAATGTAGCAACTCCATCTCTCAAACCCCACCCTATAATCTTTAATACCAAAATAACTGAAACTACCCTTGGTCTTATGATAATATCTGGCTTTAAAGTTTTCATACTTGTATTAAAACATTACATGAAAATTTTATGTAGGAACTTTTGTTAAGTTATGCTCCAAACATCCGCTTAATAACGAAAATTTTTCCAAATTCTTTATTTTCAATATTATTTGAAAATCTTTCATTAGAATCACAGCAAGGAAAGTGTTTATATTTATCTAAAAATTTCCATCATAATTTTATCTTAGAACCCTTGTTAAATTATGTTTCAAACACCAGCTTAATAATGAGAAAGTTTTATTGATAAAGTATTTCAAAACCATAGGCAGTATTTTTCATTAGAAACATCGCAACAGAGGGTTTAAGTGTTTATATTTATCTAAAACCTTTTCATAATAGTTTTCTGTAAGAACCTTTGTCAGCTTAATGAGAAAGTTATTTTACAAAATTCCTCTTCATTTTTTTATTTTTCAAAATTAATTGAAACACGTAAGCCGTGTATTTCATTAGAAATATGATAACAAAAGGGTTAAAGCAAAATTAAAAAAACTGACATCTTTGATAAGATGCGTGCACATGTAGATGCATATTTTGAAAAGTTTGTGTATGCTTGTGTATGAGAATTTAGGTACATGAAATATTAAGCATGTGTGTGCATGCGTGTTTATGTGTGTGTGGATGTTGGTGTGTGTGTGTTGCCTTGTGTGGATGTTGGTGTGTGTGTGTTGCCTTGTGTGGATGTTGGTGTGTGTTGTAGTGTGGTGTGTGTTGTAGTGTGGTGTGTGTTGTAGTGTGGTGTGTGTTGTAGTGTGTGTTGTGGTGTGGTGTGGTGTGGTGTGGTGTGGTGTGGTGTGTGTTGTGTGGTGTGTGTTGTGTGGTGTGGTGTGTGTTGTGTTTTGGTGTGTGTTGTGTGTGTGTGTGCTAATGTGTGTGTGTGTAGATTTCTGCTAATGTGTGCGTGTGTAGATTTTATGTAAATGCATGTGTACATTGTATTAATGACTGTTCTTGTTTGTTTCACAATTTCCAAGATTCTTGCCACCACCACCACCACCACCAGCTTTATTACTAACACAACCATCACAGTTACTGCTGCCATCACAACTTACATGCCACAATCACTACATGCCACAATCATCACAACCACCATCACCACCCCCATACATAAGCACTCTACCCCACCATCATCATCCCCATACACCACCACTACTGTCATCACCCACTATAAACCACCACCATCACTATTAAAACAACCATCCTCACAAACACCACCGATACCACAACCAACACCATAACCTACACACTATTACCGCTACCGACACCACAACCAACACCATAACCTACACACTATTACCACAACCGACACCACAACCACTACCAACACCTCAACCAACACACTGTTACCACTACATTCATTACTAGAGAAAAATCATCACAATGATCTACAATCCACTACCACTACCACAATTGTCATCACCACCACAACCAACACTACAACCACTACCAACACCACAACCACTACCAACACCACACACTTACCACTACATTCATTACTAAAGAAAAATCCTCACCACAATGATCTACTACCACTACCACAATTGTCCTCACCACCACATCTACCTTCATTACTAACAATCATCATCATCATAGCCAGCCAGCCAGCACCACCACTTGA
>OZ024746.1:53418752-53451252 GCA_964016885.1 Eledone cirrhosa
AGCAATGTAGTTTTTAAAGGAGAATGATGTCCTGATTATATCAGAGGCACAAGACCCAGCAATATAGTTTTTAAAGGAGAATGATGTACTGATTATATCACAGACACAAGACCAGCAATGTAGTTTTTAAAGGAGAATGATGTACTGATTATATCACAGACACAAGACCAGCAATGTAGTTTTTAAAGGGGAATGATGTACTGATTATATCACAGACACAAGACCAGCAATGTAGTTTTTAAAGGAGAATGATGTCCTGATTATATCAGAGGCACAAGACCAGCAATGTAGTTTTTAAAGGGGAATGATGTACTGATTATATCAGAGGCACAAGACCAGCAATGTAGTTTTTAAAGGAGAATGATGTACTGATTATATCAGAGGCACAAGACCAGCAATGTAGTTTTTAAAGGGGAATGATGTACTGATTATATCAGAGGCACAAGACCAGCAATGTAGTTTTTAATTGGATTGGCAGTATCGGAAGAGCGTTGGACACCATGCTTTGCAACATAGAATTACGGCCCTTTACGGCATGAGGTTAACTTTGCCTTTCATCCTTACGGGGTCGATAAAATAAAGCACCAGTAACGTACTGGGGTTGATTTAATCAACTTTCCCCTCCCCTCAAATTACTGGCCTTGTGCCTATACTAGAAAGCATTATATTTTATCGACTTCACAATGATGAAAGGCAATGTTGGCTTCAGTGAGTGGGATTGGTTGTCTACATGCTTACAGAGACATAAGTCTAATGTAATGGTTAGCTTGAAGAGGTTGGAGTTGGCTGTAGCGTCTTTTGGAAGAGTACATTGTTAGAAGAGCAGAGGTAGGCTGGTGTTGGCTTTGAAGCCTGCTCTAAAATGCTTCAGAAAAACGTGTGTGGGTGGCTGACAACGAAATGCCAGGTCAAAATTTCCAAGTAGAAAGGAGACCAAGACTTGCACAGATTAAGTGAAAACTGTTCTCAAGAAAGTGAACCTTACAAAGGGAGATGGCACATGAAAGAAACAGAGATGCTGTACTGGAATGCTAAGGACATTCACAGAAATTACTTCTGCTACAATCTATGGCAAAAGCACTGGAACCACTGTGTGACTTCCTAGGGGTCATATTTAGAAGGAGATAACTTGCAATTTCATGTACATCTAATAGACATTTCAATAAAAGATCAGTACCCTTACTTCTGGGAATAACCTCGTATACACACACACACATAAAAATATATATACACAGATATGAAGATGGGGAAGGCAGATATCAAAGATATGAAGATGGGGAAGGCAACATCAAAGATATGAAGATGGGGAAGGCAACCGGTCCATCGGGTATAGCTGCCGAGATGCTGAAGGCATCTGGGTCTGTAGGTCACACTATAACCACACGTATCGTTAACCAGGTAATACTAGAAGGGGCCATACCAAAAGATTGGTGCAGTAGCATCATTGTCAACTGCTACAAAGGTAAAGATGATGCACTAGATAGAGGAAACTATAGAGGTATAAAGTTGATGGACCAGGTCATGAAAGTAACAGAAAGAGTTATAGCACAGCTGATTAGAGACCGGGTGAAAATAGACGAGATGCAATTTGGGTTTGTACCAGGAAGAGGCACCACTGATGCCCTCTTCCTTGTGAGGCAATTACAGGAAAAGTACCTAGCTAAAAGTAAGCCACTCTACTTGGCATTTGTTGACCTTGAGAAAGCCTTTGACAGAGTTCCACGTGCTGTAATCTGGTGGGCTCTTAGAAAACTAGGAGTAGATGAATGGCTTGTGAAAGCGGTACAAGCCATGTATAGGGGAGCAGTCAGCAAAGTTAGGATTAGCAATGAGGATTAGCGAGGAATTTAGCGTACAGGTTGGGGTCCACCAGGGCTCTGTTCTTAGCCCTCTCCTGTTCATCATAATCCTGCAGGCAATAACGGAGGAGTTTAAGACCGGATGCCCATGGGAACTCCTGTATGCTGATGACCTCGCACTCATAGCTGAATCTATGGTAGAACTAGAGAATAAATTCCAAACCTGGAAGCAGGGACTAGAAAGAAAGGGTCTCAAAGTCAACATGACAAAGACTAAGGTCCTTGTAAGTAGACGAGAAAACAGAACCCAGATCCCCTCAGGGAAATGGCCTTGCTCAGTATGTAGGAAAGGTGTAGGTAGGAACTCCATTCTCTGCCCCAAATGCAAACAATGGGTACACAAGAGATGTAGCGGGATCTCAGGAAGCTTAATTAAGAATGTAGGATTCACATGCAGCAGCTGTGCTGAGACAGCAAACAGCCACAGGAAACAAGTACCACCAATCTCTGGGAGGGCCCTGTAGAAACAGTAGACAGCTTCCGCTACCTGGGTGACCGAATTAGCAACGGAGGTGGGTGTTCAGAAAGTGAAATAACTAGGGTAAGAACGGGATGGAAGAAGTTTAGGGAACTACTACCACTGCTAGCTGCAAAAGGCTTCTCCCTCAGAATGAAAGGCAGACTGTATGATGCGTGTATCCGAACAGCGATGTTGCATGGTAGCGAGACCTGGGCGCTGAAGGTGGAAGAGTTACGTAGATTAGAGAGAAACGAAGCCTGCATGCTCCGATGGATGTGTAACAATAATATACGTGAACGACAAAGCATAAATGAATTGAGAGAGAGACTGAGCATAAGAGGAATCAAATGCTGTGTGCAGGAGAGGCGGTTGCGCTGGTATGGACATGTGATGCGTATGAAGGATGACAGCTGCATAAAATGGTGCAGAGCACTAGAAGTTGATGGAAACCGCAAAGTGGAGAGACCCAAGATGACCTGGGATGAGGTGATAAAAGCCGACCTTACTCAATTACACCTCTCAAAGACAATGACACACGACCGTGACTTCTGGCGTCATGCAGTAATACAGAGTACCCGACCTCCCATGGGTACAAGCTGAAGCATATAGACAATATGTCCCCACACCGCAAGGTGGTCGTGGAGGTGCCACGGCAAAAAAGCACCCAGCCCACACTGTAAAGTGGACGTGTAGGCGCCACAAAAAAGCACCCACCACTCACTGTAAATGAGGTTGGTGTTAGGAAGGGCATCCAGCTGTAGAAATCAAGCCAAATCAGTTCCTGTATGAGCAAGGCACGGTCAGCCGACCAGACACTGCCCACAACAGGACAACCCGTCTAACCCATGCTAGCGTGGAAGAACGGACGTAAAACGGTGATGATGATGATGATGACACACACATATATATATGATGGCTACAAACTCTGCTAAGAGTATTGCAATTGCTTGTCAGATTACAGAAAATGGTGCACTTCTAGGCTACGGCCAGCCACACGAACCTGTAACATAACCTGAACAAACAATGCTTGAGCTTTGAAGGTTTTTTTAAGTGGGGAAACGCCTTGCACTCAACCAATCCCACTCTCTGAGCATCGAAAACACTTCCCGAAAAGGAGAAAAAATATATATATATACTCATATATATATATATATATATATATATATATATATATATATATATATATATATATATATATACTTGTATATATATATATATACTCACTCATTCACTTATATAGTGTATGTATGTATATATATATATATATACTCGTATATATATATATATATATATACTCGTATATATATATACTCGTATATCATCATCATCATCATCATCATCATTTTACGTCCGCTTTTCCCTGCTTGCAAGGGTAGGACGGGTCTTATTCAGCACAGCATCTCTCCACTCGTCACGGTCCCTCGTCATCTCCACCGTGAGCTTCAATGATCTGAGGTCTGTTCTCACCACCTCCGCCCATGTTTTTCGTGGTCTACCTCTACCACGTCTTCCTTCAACTGGCATTTCCTGGCACTTCTTCACCCATCGGTCATCCTCCATGAGCATCACATGTCCATACCACCTCAGTCTCCTCTCCCGTACACTACATTCTATCCCTCTCAGACACAGTTTCTCTCTCAACACATTTATGCTGGGTCGTTCACGCACATTTACACTGCACATCCAACGGAGCATGCTTGCCTCATTTCTCTCCAGCCGTCGCATATCTTCTGCGGTAGCTGCCCATGTCTCACTACCATGCAGCATCGCGCTCCTCACACAGGCATCATACAACCGGCCTTTCGTACGCAGGGAGAAACCCTTCTTCGTCAACAGAGGAAGCAGCTCCCTAAACTTCTTCCAACCCGTCCTTATTCTAGATACTATGGCCTCGGAACACCCTCCTCCCATGCTAATCTGATCTCCTAGGTACCGGAAGCTATCCACCACTTCTATAGCGCCCTCTTGCATTTGAAAAATGTGTCTATCAGTGCGACTTCTACTGTCTAATTTCCCTGTACATCTACTGCATACATATTTCTCCCTACCTGTTAGTTTGCCTGCTATCCCGCTACATCTCTTGTGTACCCAGGACCTACATTGTGTGCATTTTATAGAATTTATGCCAGGATGGAGAGAGAGGTGCTGTACCCCAGCAAGTTTTATGAAAGGTGGGTGAAAGTGGCGAGAATGGCCCGGGTGAATGGGCCTTCTCTCTATATCAGCCTGTAGGTTGAGGAAAAGGAGGAGGAGAGGAAAGGAGTACAAGCTCTTCGTACTCCTGGAGATGAGGGTTGCACATTTTTTTCGGGGGTCTGTGTTACCCATATAAACTGTCTCCCTCTATTGGGGAAAATCGACTAACTTTTAAATTCCATCTGTGATAACATTTTACACGTTTTTATTGTATGTAAACTTCCCCCTTTGTATTTGTCCCCTTCTTTTGTGCCCCTGTGGCTAATAAAGAAATATATCTATCTATCTATATATATATCTATCATCATCACCGTTTTACGTCCGTTCTTCCACGCTAGCATGGGTTAGACGGGTTGTCCTGTTGTGGGCAGTGTCTGGTCGGCTGACCATGCCTTGCTCATACAGGAACTGATCTGGCTTGATTTCTACAGCTGGATGCCCTTCCTAACACCAACCTCATTTACAGTGAGTGCTGGGTGCTTTTTCGTGGCGCCTACACGTCCACTTTACAGTGTGGGCTGGGTGCTTTTTTGCCGTGGCACCTCCACGACCACCTTGCGGTGGGGGGGGGGGGGGGCATATTGTTTATATGCTTCAGCATGTACCCATGGGAGGTCGGGTACCCTGTATTACTGCGTGACGCCAGAAGTCACGGTCGTGTGTCATTGACTTTGAGAGGTGTAGTTGGGTAAGGTCGGCTTTTATCACCTCATCCCAAGTCATCTTGGGTCTCCCCACTCCGCGGTTTCCATCAACTTCTAGTGCTCTGCACCTTTTTATGCAGCTGTCATCCTTCATACGCATCACATGTCCATACCAGCGTAACCGCCTCTCCTGCACGCAGCATTTGATTCCTCTTATGCTCAGTCTCTCTCTCAATTCATTTATGCTTTGTCGTTCACGTATATATATATATATCTATATATATCTATCTATCTATATCTATCTATATATATCTATCTATATATATATCTATATATATCTATCTATATATATATCTATATATATCTATCTATATATATATATATCTCTATATATATCTATCTATATATATATCATCATCATCATCATCAGGTTTAGCGTCCGTGTTCCACGCTTGCATGGGTTTGGACGGGGGTTTTCCCACTTGAAGCAAGAGTGGTTGTCTTGCTCGCATAGGACTGTCTGGCGGGTTTTCTACAGTTGGATGCCCTTCCTAACACCAACCACATTTACAGTGTGGGGCTGGGAGGTTTTTACCGTGTTGCCTACACGGCCACATTACAGCGTGGACTGTCTGGCGGGTTTTCTACAGCTGGATGCCCTTCCTAACACCAACCACATTTACAGTGTGGGGCTGGGAGGTTTTTACCGTGTTGCCTACACGGCCACATTTACAGCGTGGACTGGGTGTTTTTTGTCGTGACACCTACACGATCTCATTTGTTTCGGCCTGGATGTTGTGGGACCAACATAACTGTACATTGAAAGGAGCAGTGTGGATGGGGTGGAGGTGGTGGGACGGGGGGGGGGTGTTTTGATAGAGATGCCTACTGACTGTAGTAGGTTTTTACTTTGTATTTAGGTAAGGCGGGTCTTCTCTATTACTGAGTACCGCCAAAGGTCTCGGTCCAGTGACATTGTCTTGGAGAGGTGTAAGCGTGTGAGGTCGGAATTTATCAGCTCGTCCCATGTTTTTCTGGGTCTGCCTACTCCGTGGCTACCGTCTATCTTTATTGCCCTGCACTTTGTTATACAGCTGTCGTCTTTCATGCGCATCACGTGACCGTACCAACGTAGCCTTCTCTCGAGTAAACAACATCTTATATATCTATCTATATATATATATATATCTATATATCTATATCTATCTATATATCTATCTATATATCTATATATATCTATCTATATATCTATCTATATATATCTATATCTATATATATATATCTCTCTATATATATATCTATATCTATATATATCTCTATATCTCTATATCTATATATATATATATATATCTATATATATATATATATCTCTCTATATATATATCTATATATATATATATCTATATATATATATATATATCTCTCTATATATATATCTATATGTATATATATATATATATATATATATATATATATATATATATACACATCTACATACATACACTATATAAGTGAATGAGTGAGTAAACCCCATAATACACTAGTTGTATATTATTATAAAGCTGTTTAGAAAAAGTTTTATTTTGTAGGCATGTATGTACATGAGTAAGTATGAAAGTATATGTGCGCACACACTCATATATATTTATATTGATCTTTAATGCGAAGAAATACCAACGACGGCTGGAAGATCACTGATGACGCCTTATCTTCTGCTCTAATTTTATTCATATGTATCCCATTTGCAACAACGCAGCATGCCATTTTTCATATATAAATATATATATATGGTAGCTGCCAACTCGTTTTCGTGTACGTCCACTACTTTATATCCATGTAGGAGAACCCCTACCGATGCACTGAACGAGTGCGACTTTTTAGTCCAGCCAGCGACTTGAAAAGTCTGGTACAAACACTACACTTGTGACGATTATTGACACATAGTGCTGGGCCCATGGTACCATGTGACGACAAGTGCAAAGAGATCTCCAGATACAAAGCAATGCCTGTGCCGTGAAGCTTTTATAGTGAGCAAAGCACTGCACAAAGCCAGTCCCACTCTCTTAACTAAGATGATATTTACCAAAAAGTAGAACAAGTCAACGTCATTGGATACCATCAGAGTTGCAGGTGTTATATCAGAGTTTTCCTTCTCCTAGAATTCTGCCTTGACAAAGGCTAAGGGTCATCTCTCCCAGTGATTTTGGATGGCCATTGACTCTTTAGAGCTCCTTTGCCCTTTGATAGGTTTTGTTTTTAGTCCTGCAGGATGTCCAAAGTCACCCTCCTCACCAAGAAACCTTGGTGGGGTTGCCAGTTTAGTCGCCAACGACCCGACCATGGGATAGGTTGTACTGGGATACATGTTACCAGTAGCACCAACTGGTGACCTGACATATATATATATATATACACACATACATACAGTTCTCCAGCTTATATGCTATAAAAATAACAATTCTCAAGAATAAAAAACAAAACAAAAACTGGACAGTGAGATGGTGTCATAATTCCTTTAATTTAATTGGTGACTGTGTGTACTCTTGTGTGTGTGTGTGTGTGTGTGCTGTAGTGTGGGTTGTAGGTTTTTCTGGTCTATATAAAGCGTGTGTATGTATGTGTGTGTGTGTATGTGAGCTGTAGTGTGGGCTGTGTGTTTCTCTGGTCTATATAAATTGTGTGTATGTATGTGTGTATGTGTATGTATGTGTGTGTGCTGTGGTGCGGGTTGTGTGTTTCTCTGGTCTATATAAAGTGTGTGTGTGTGTGTGTGTGTGTGTGTGTGTGTGTGTGTGTGTGTGTGTGTGTGTGTGTGTGTGTGTGTGTGTGTGTGTGTGTGTGTGTGAGAGTGAGTGAATGAGTGAGTGTGTGAGTGTGAGTGTGAGTGTGTGTGTGTGTGCTTTAGTGTGGGCTGTGTGTTTCTCTGGTCTATATAAAGCGTGTGTATGTATGTGTATGTATATGTGTGCTGTAGTGTGGGTTGTGTGTTTCTCTGGTCTATATAAAGCGCTTGTAAATATGTGTATGTATGTGAGTGTAAATGTGTGTGAGCTGTAGTGTGGGCTGTGTGTGTCGGTGGGTTTATATAATATGTGAGAGTGTCCGTGGGTTTATGTAATGCGTGCATATGGATTAAGAAGCGTGTGTGTGGTCTATTTCTAGAGACTGACCTTGGTTAAGATTTTCAAGAACTACAGGATGATATTTACAACATTCGCATAAATAAAGGAACTAGTCACACACATATACAAGAGTGTGAGCGCACACCGCACACATATACACGAGTGTGAGCGCACACCGCACACCTCACACATATACATGAGTGTGAGCGCACACCACACACATATACATGAGTGTGAGCGCACACCGCACACATACATACACACGCAGTACTTGCTTTGTAGAACACATACACACACTACATATATATATGCACATACACATATATACATACACACACACACACAATTACATACAAACACACACACACATATATATACATGCACATATATATACACACACAAACATTTACATATATACACACAGGCATATATATATATACACACACACATATATATATATATATATATACACATACAAACACAGCACAATTACAGACAGATGTACGACTATATATTGTGCATATATATACACCCAATTAGATTTTAATATAGATTACATTCCATATACAGCAATATGCATATATTGCTGTATAGTTTGCATATACATATACGCACACACTCATATATGTATACATAAATAACCATACACACACACGTACACATGTATGTACTCATATATATATATTTATATATACACATACGCACACACACACACACATATATATATATAACCACATATACATGTATGTACTCATATATATCTATATCTATATATACACATACATATACATGTATGTACTCATATATATATATCTATATATACACATACGCACACACATATAAATATATATACACACGCACACATATATATATATATATATATATAGCACGTGGCCTGTTCCTGTTTGTTACCTAACACCAGTAGCAATGAGATTTCGCCATTGGGTTCCCTCCGAAGGAAGGTTTTCCCGTGTTTCTGTGTTAACGTTCACCTTCTTCGGAGTAACCCTAGGGCAGTCGTTAAAACATTTCGGTGGCTCAGCACTGGAGGCGTTTGTCTTACAATAGGTGTACTGTGTGACCTGACCACCCGAGACGCTTTTTTATGATAATGGTCTCGATGCATGGCAGGCAGGTCCGCTGTTGCATTCTGTGATATTTTGAAGATGGGGCGCAAGCCAGTATCGGTAGAGCGTCAGACACCATGCTTTGCAGCATAGAATTACGGCCCTTTACGTTCTGATTGCAAATCCCCCTCCCCCCGAGGTTAACTTTGCTTTTCATCCTTACGGGGGTCGATAAAATAAAGTACCAGTAATACACTGGGATAATTGCTAGCCTTGTGCTAGAAGTAGAAACAATTATTACTGGAAACATTCGAGGCGCTGGACATGCCTAAAGTATGTTGTCCACGTCTCACATCCATACAGCAAGGTTGTAAGTCACATGCTTCATATACTGCAACTTTCGCGCGCATATTTATATCTGACTGTGACCACAAGCGCCTCACAGCTTACCAAAAGTATCTGTATCTTTAGACAGCTCGTAGCTGACATCTTCATCAAGGGAACTAGTCTTTGAGAAAGTACTACCCAGTCAGACGAACTGATCTAGAAGCTTCAATATTTTCAGTTTAACGGATATAGGTAGTGAAATATATGGCTTTCCGAGACCATGTTGGTTCATCACTACTGACTTTTTCAGAATATCATCCCAAACTCATCACACGCAGCCGAGAAGCAGTCAATTACAAGTTGAAGGTTTTCTTCTGCATAAAGAAGATCACGTATCAGTGTGGTAAATGTTTTTGATGCAGTAACGTATAAATAATTGTTTCTACTTTTGGCACAAGGCCAGCAATTATCCAGTGCATTACTGGTACTTTATTTTATCGACCCCGTAAGGATGAAAGGCAAAGTTAACCTCGGCGGGATTTGAACTCAGAATAGTAAGGGCCGTAACTCAATGCGTTAAAGCATGGCATCCGACCCTCTACCGATACTGCCAATGTATAAATAATATCTCACAATTGGCCAGTCCGGGAAAATACGCAAGAACCTTCAAGAAATAGTTCAACAAGAATGACGATGCATGTCTATCAGCAACCAACTTAATAAAGCAACTGCAATGACTTCGGGCTATGCATAAAAGATAATCACCCAGATTGGTTTACTGTGAATGAATCATGTCCACACACACACACACATATATACACAAACACATACATACATCTACGTATACAAACAAATACTCTCTCTCTACACACACACACATATATCCATACACGTACTGGTTCCAGCCATCTTGTGGTTATGTGGCGTAACGCCGTAGTCACACATTCACATTTTGAGTATAATGTGACAAACAGGCATATGCTAATGTGTGTATGTTTACACGTGTGTGTGTGTTCGCATATTCAATGTGTGCGTGCGTAATTACATGTGTGTGCGTGAATGTCAATATCCTTTATATAAACATAGTTTGTTTGTGTATATATAATACACAGTTCTGCAGTATCTACCTATATATATCTTTCCATACACATATCCATCCATATGCGTGCGTGTATCTATATCTCTCTCTATATATATACATACATACATACATACATACATATATATATATATATATATATATATGCACACATACAAACACATATATACACACGTTTCTGGAACTAGCTGCTGAAACGGCAAGAGCTCAGCCGTCGGGGCCCTGAATCTATAATATATTTATATTAAATATCTATACTCTGTTATGTTTTGAGTACCTTAGTTACTGTCGTTACCCCCGATTGAACCCGGGAGAGGGGCTAGAGAGAAAGATAGAGAGGGATAAAGAGAGAGGGAGTAAGAGAGAGAGAGAGAGAGAAAGAAAGAAAGAAAGAAAGAGAGAGAAAGAGAAAGAGAGAGAAAGAGAGAGAAAGAAAGATATTTAGAGATGTAAAAGAGAAGCTGTGTTAAATAAAAGAGTTGTGTGAGTGAATGAAAGAAAATGGATGCTGTCATTATACAGCAGTAAGCCACTAAGTGAAGTCTTCAAATAATTATGTATAGTTCTGACCAATTATTACTACAAAGGTCATTTGCTCGGCTCTTCTTCCTACAACCACCACTATCATTACTACTACTAGTTTTACGAGTATTTTATGCTAGAACTATGTGTGTGTGTAGGTACACACACACAGACACACACACATGTGAGGGCGCGTGGCTGAACGGTAAGAGAATTGGATTTGCAATCGTGAGGTTGCTGAGTTCGATTCCCGGACCGGGTGATGCGTTATGTCCTTGAGCAAGGCACTTTATTTCACGTTGCTCTTACCTGGAGTTGTGACCGATAGATAGTATTAGCAATTGGAAAGACCCATGGAAACAATGTTTCCTCGGTCCGATTTGACGAAAGCCGATCGACACACACACACACATATATATATATATATATATATATATATATATATATATATATATATATATATATATATAACCGCGTGATCGGGTATCCAGCCCGACTATTCACCGAGAGTGAAGGACCCCTTGCCTTTGTCAGGGCATTCTTCTAGGAGAAGGCAACTCCGGAAACTGGGATAACTCCGACATAAAACCTGCGGCTCAGTAGTTACCACTGATGTTGATCTTTTCTTCTTTTCGAGTTATAGCTACTGTCGCTCAGAGAGTGGGATTGGCTCAGTGCACAGTCTTTCCTCATTTTAAAAAACATTTTCAGACATTGCACGATAGAATTAATAATTATTAATAATTGTATATCGTTCAATGGCCATACTCGATAACGAGGGGGCAGCCATCATATATATATATAATCACAAGAAGACAGAGGATCCAGAATTGTACATTCCTTTATTCTTTTACCGGTTTTACTAATTAAACTGCGGCCTTAAGATTTATGTTTTGAAATGTGCTACTTATTTCAGCGCTCTCCTTTTGTCTAAGCGATAGGAAACGGGATATAAAAATAGACACGGACACACAAGGACGGACAGACACACACATGTAAATATGATGGGATTCGGTTCAGATTCTGTCAACCTAATTTCTTTCACAAGGCATTGAAGAACCCGAGGCTTATAGGAGAAGAAAATTGCCCAAGGTGATATACGCAATGGAACTAAACTTGAAATCACAGTTGCGAAGCAGACTCTTTAACCAATCCACATGCGTGCATTTATAACTAATAGCGTCTCGGAAAGAAATTATAGGGAGCTGAAAATAGCGATATCTGCATATAGTGAACTGGAAATAGAAACAGCTCTATTATAATTCTTTATAACATTTAGCATGATGCTAGCAATTTGCGGGGAGGGAAAAGTTCATTATATCGACCCAGTACTTAACTGGTACTTTATTTTATTGATACCGGAAGGATGAAATCTACATTTGTTCCCTGCGGGAAATGAACTCAACGTGTAGAAAGTCGTAACTGAATGCCATAATGCATTTTTCTTGACGCTCTACCGATACTGCTAATCCACCACCGAAATCTCTGTAATGCAGGCATAGCTGAAATCCCAGGGTTTACAGGTATACACAACATACAGTAAACAGCACTAAGTACAGCACAGTAGAGTAATCCAGGATTGAGATATATATCACATACAGAAAATAGCATTACTCTGTACAGGAAACATCACGTAGATCAAGCATGTTAAACTAAGGGTCCCCCGAGGGCCATATGGGTCACGTGTTGTCTGAGGGCCACCATGACAACTAATTGCGCACATTTCAACTAATATTTTTTTAATTTTATATTACGTTCGCGCTGTTAAAACCTTTGTGCGGGCCGCAGGTGTGCTTGTAAAGGCCCGCATGCGGCCCGCGGGCCACACGTTTGACATACATGACAGATTATCTGAAGACACCAAGCTTCGCGGCATAAAGTGACGGTCCCTTACGTTCTGAGTTCAAATCCCGCCGAGGTTAGCTTTACCTTTCATCCTTACGGAGTTGATAAATAAAGCACCAGTAATCCACTGGGGTCGATTTGATCGACTTCCCCTTCTGCCAAAATTTTTGTCTTGTGCCTAAATCAAATCATTATTTGAAGGTTTACAAGTACATCATACCAAAAAAAAAAAAAAAATACCACTATTAGGCACTATACCAATTATGTCGAGTTCTCCAGGACCTACAAAAACATATATAAAATAGCGCTACTAGGTAATGTGCACACATATAACGTAGAGTATTCCAGGACACCAGATATACACAACATATAGAAAAGAACACTATTAGGCTTTGTACATAGGAGAGACAAGAGATCAGGAGAAGGAGAGTGACAGAGAGATTTGAGAGCCAACCTAGTTATAATCTGACATGTTATCTACATATATAAAATATGTATAGTCAGGTATATGTGTTTGGAGTGTAGTATTGTAGGTGGGAGACAGTGTACACTGATAGTAATCCAATACAGTCATGGCTGGGTGGTTAACCCTCTTGATAAAAACCCACCCACCGGAATCGCTTTTAGTTTGGTTTGATGAAAACCAAAGAAAACGGAAAGGAGCCGATCGTTAGAAGCAAAGCAAAGGAACAACACAAGATAGACACGCCCCCGAATCCAATGTCTAATCAGATCAGAGAATTACCATATATATTCGTGGAAAAGCTGATAATGAAAAAGCGCGATACTAATTTTTTGCTCCAAAATTTTGATTTTCCCACGTGTCTCATAAAAATTGACCCTACTTCTTCACGGACAACAGATCAACATTTATAAATCATCGAGGAAATCATCTTTACTAGACTTATGTCCCGATGTAAGTATATATATATATATATATATATATATTGGATGGATTTAGGTTGAAACTGGTTAGTCCATTACTCAACAGAAACTAGCTGTTGAAACGGCAAGAACTCAGCCCTCGGGGTCCCGACTTTTTATAATATATATCTATCTATCTAAAGCGGGTAAAATTCCCGAGATCCATGGACGAGTTCTCTCCAGCGGTCTCTGTCCCTCATTATCGCTGCCATGTCCTGCATCTCCAACAGACCAGTGTCTGTCCTTAGGGCATCAACATACGTTAACCTTGGTCTTCCTCTTCTAGTGTGTCCATGTAGGGGCTCCCAAAGGAGTACTGAGTGCAATGTCAACTCTGGATGTCGGTGAGTATGTCCAGCTAACCTCAGTCTCCTCTGTGTCACTTTTGAGCTGACTTTTGGGATGCTCCCATACAGCTCTGAGTTTTTCATCCTCAGTGTATACTGATTAATGTTCAGAGCCATCCTCAGCATTGTCGTGTAGCACCCATCCACCATCTGAGTGAATTTCTTGGTCAGTGTCCAAGTCTCAGACCCATACAGCAGCACAGACTCCACTACAGCAATGAAGAGGCGGATTTTCAGGTCTCTACGAAGGTCCGATTTCCACACCGATCTCAAGCTGTGGCACGCCGCCCAGGCCTTGCTCTTCCTCTCAACCACATCATCTTCCGTATTCCCAATCTTTGCTCCCAAATACAGGAAGTCCTCAACCAATTCCAGCGGCCTCCCGCCTACATTAGTGATCCCCTCTGGCTTCTCAACATTCTCTACCAGATATTTTGTTTTAGTCTCATTCATTCTCAGCCCCACACTCATCGACACAGTCTCAACCTCCCGCATCAAATCCTCTGCCTCCTTCACTGTATTTGTCACCAAAACTATGTCGTCGGCAAATTCAGCATCCGATACCTTTTTCGCCCTAACTCTCCTGCTCTGTGCCGGTGCTACAGTAAAGCCAGAGTCCTGGTGTTTCTCCAGTGCAAGGCGCATACAATAGTCCACTACGATGATAAAAAGGTAGGGAGCCAATGTATCTCCCTGGAGCACTCCAGCCAGTATCTCAAAGAACTCTGTCATCCCATCAGGTGTAATGACTTGGGCTTTGGTGTTGGTGTAGAGCAGTGATATCAGGTCCACTATCTTCTTGGGGATTCCATAAGCCTGTAAGATCTTCATCAGGCAGTAACGGTCCACAGAATCAAAGGCCTTCCTAAAGTCAATGAAAACCATGACCGCAGGAAGGCACTTTGCTCTAGCTCCCTCTAATATCCTCCTCAGAATCAGGATGTGACTGGTGGTTGATCTACCCTCTCTGAAGCCGTTCTGGTTGTCCCTGAGCTTCTTCTCCATCTCAGGCTGGATCCTGTTAAGAATCATCCTGTTGAGGGTCTTTGCCACAAGTGACGTCAGTGAGATCCCCCGGTAGTTGTTGGTGTTAGAGAGATCTCCCTTCTTTGGCACTGGGACGATGTTACTGATCCTCCACTGATTCGGGGCAACTCCTCTCTCCAGTGCCCCGTTACAGAACCCCAGGATGATATCAAAATCACACCTCTTCATCACCTCTGATGCCACTCCATCTTCTCCATGAGCCTTGCCCTCCTTGATCCTCTTCTTGGCTCTCTGAAGCTCCTCTCTGGTGAAGGGCTCTGTCTCAACATCCAGTTCCTCAAACAGCCGCCTGATCTCCCCAGTGCTCTGGGCTGTGGAGGGTGGCTTTCCTAGTAGGGTCCTAAAATGGTCTAGCCATTTCCTCTTCCTATCCTCGGGCCCCGTTCCCTGGATCTGACTCGAACACCTCTTCCTCCCTGTGATCTCGTCGATGATCATCCAGCTCTCCTTACATCCAGATCTGTCAACCGCTCTCTCCACACTTCTGATCTTCTCTATCAGTGCCTCCTCTCTGACCCCAGTGTAAGCGGTACAGAGCTCTTCCCTCATCACCTCCACAGTCTCCATCCTCTCCTCCGTAGGATCAGCATAGAATTGGTCCCTGGCAGCTTTCAGGTGTTCTCTGGCTGCACACACTTTTGGGTTTGCAGAGCTGACGTGCTTCCCTTTGTTCTTTTTCCTCGGCACCAGGGTTTCACTTGCTTCCGCCACTGCATTGGTGAAGTGCCCGTACCTCCTCGTCACACTCTCCTCAGTCCATCCAATCTCTCTCTCCTCTGACTATCCACACAGAGCACTAAACCTGTTTCTCACTTCCACTGTGAACCTCTCCTGTAGCTTATCATCTTCCTTGAAAGCTCCCCAGTCATAGATTGTTCTCCGGGGCTGAGCCTTGCTCTTTCTTAAGCTCACGCGGACCTCACTCATAACAAGCCGGTGGTCACTACCCAGTGTACTGAAATATAATATATATATATATTCAAAATAGGGAGCGCACAGACAAAGACAATAAAAAAATTAAAAAAACAGCGGAAAGACGGACAGTCCCATCTCCTTAGTCAACCTCTGGAAATCTCTACGGTTTCGGTGCATTAAGGTCGATATATAAGTGCTAAGAGAATTTACATGCTTTGGTAGTACGAAGGGTGCTTTGATTCATGAAATATCGATATTCGTTGTTTTACTTTTATTCATTTAGATTTCATTTGAGCCTCTGCTTATTGATAGAGTATTTTGGATTATTGAGTGAATTTTAAGCCCTCGATAATAATATCCAAGTAATAGTCGACTCCATAAATTTAACCTAAAAAAAAGCCAATCTAATCCAATTGAGTAGATATAGCAATCAGCAGACAGCGTCTGGTCTATGTTTGAAATCAACATAAGCTATAAATTATTTGCTAATCCAGAAGACGTATCTAAAAAAAACCCAGAAAAGCAACAAACAAAAACAAAATACAAAAAAAACAACAACCAAAAAAACAAAAACAATTACACAGACTATAAAGGACATCGTCAGATCGGGACGAAGAAACGTTTCCATTTGTTTTTCTATTGCTGATATAATCTACTGGTTGCAACTCCTGGTAGAGGTGGCAGGATTTAAACTCAGAACGCTCAGAGCCGATTCAGATATCGCCAAGCATCCAGTCAGGTTTTTAAATGATTCAGCCAGTCCATCACCTCCTGGATTAGTATTGTATTTATCGATCAGGAAAGGATGAACAGCAAAGGTGAGTTCGGTGGATTTTGAACTCAGAATGCAGGGAGCCGGAACAAATACAGAGGTATATAATCCGACGCTTAAACGGCTCTGCCATCAACTCATCTGTAAAACAAACCCTTCTTCGCCCACTTATTCCTGAGAGGATCGTGGGGGCAGAGTCCTCAAACACCCTTTCCTGCGGGTCCTGTCAGAAGCAACCATCTCCGACTAACCCGACTGGATCCCTAAGCAAAACCAGCTAAGCTCATGGATGTTACTCAACCATCTTGCTCGGGATTTACCTCTGGGTCTCCAGCTGGTTGATTTTGCCTGTGACTGGATCCCTAAGCAAGACCAGCTAAGCTCATGGATGTTACCCAACCATCTTGCTCGGGATTTACCTCTGGGTCTCCAGCTGGTTGATTTTGCCCGTAAAATCTGCCCAGCTATTCTAACCACATGTCTATAATACCGGAGCTGTGATATCTCAATTCGGAGAAGTAGCTGCTCTAACTCCAGTGAATCTCTGATCTCCGAGCTACACACAATCGAGTAACGTTACTTCAAAGACCCTTCCAAGGAACCCCATACGTTTTAGATGGTCCCTTCCTATTTTATATATAAAAAAAAACTTTTGATATGTTACTATTTTAGTAATGAAATAATACTTAATTTTAGTAAGTCTCTTGAAATTCTTCATTAATTAATTGAAAAAGAATGTATTTAATTAGAACTGTGGTAACGAAAGGGTTAACAACCTTGGATAACATCCGTGTGGTTTTTGTTTCAATAATACTACAAAAGTTCGGTAAGTGGTTTCTACCACAGAGAGAGAGAGAGAGAGATAAGACTCAATGAGTGGGACTCAAAGATAACATATTAAGGAAGTAAATACTACAATTTAGCAATCAATGAAAAATATTTGTATGTGTAGCCGCCGTGCAACCTGAACTCATTAAGCAATACCTCTCTTATGCACTAAATTGCATTGGCGAGGGTGTGGCTGAACAGGAATTTAGACGATTTTGTTCATTTGCCCCATATATCTGTTTCTTTTTACGTGTGCAACTTTGCTATCTATCTATCTATCTACAGTAAATTTACTGAAAGGTAGGTGAATGAAGCGAAAATGACCCGAGTGATTGGGCCTTCTCTGTTTATAAGCCTGTAGGTTAAAGAAGAAAGCAACAGGAAGAAGGGAGCACTTGCACAACACGCTCCTGAAGTTGAGGGTTGTTCTATCGACGGGGTATTAAACAACCCATTTGTGGCGCTTCCCCCTATTGGGGATTTCGATTGTTGTAATTGTTTGTTTCAATATTTTTACACGACTGTATGTAAAATCCCGGCATGTGTCTTTGTATTGTCCCCATTTCTTGTACGCCCTTGTGGCAAATAAAGAAATATATCTATCTACAGAGAGAGAGAGAGAGAGAGAGAGAGAGAGAGAGAACGAGAGAGAGAGAGAACGAGAGAGAGAGAGAACGAGAGAGAGAGAGAGAGAGAGAGAAAGAGAGAGAGAGAGAGAGAAAGAGAGAGAAAGAGAGAGAAAGAGAGAGAAAGAGAGAGAAAGAGAGAGAAAGAGAGAGAACGGGTGAGAGAGAACGGGTGAGAGAGAACGGGTGAGAGAGAAAGGGTGAGAGAGAAAGAGAGAGAAAGGGTGAGAGAGAAAGAGAGAGAAAGGGTGAGAGAGAAAGGGAGAGATCTTAAAACGTCGGATTGGATTCTTTGCCTTTCATCCTTTGGAAGTCGATAAAAATAAAGTACCAGTCCAGTTTTGCAGAATGATACTTCCTGACTCCCCCCCCCCCACTTCCTCTCCATCACCCTCTCTCTCTGTGGAAGAAATTGGACCTGGAAAGTTGATGCTCATATGACTCCATCAGGAATTATGGGTCCATACATACATGGTGGCTGCCAACTCGTTTTCGAGTACGGCCACTACTTTATATCCATGTAGGAGAACCCCTACCGATGCGCTGAACAAGTGTGACTTTTTAGTCCAGCCAGCGACTTGAAAAGTCTGGTACAAACACTACACTTGTGACAATTATTGACACAGTGCTGGGCCCATGGTACCATCTGACGACAAGTGCAAAGAGATCTCCAGATATAAAGCAATGCCTGTGCCGTGAAGCTTTTATAGTGAGCACTGCACAAAGCCAGTCCCACTCTCTTAACCAAGATGATATTTACCAAAAAGAAGAACAAGTCAGCATCATTGGATACCATCAGGGTTGCAGGTGTTATATCAGAGTTTTCATTCTCCTAGAATTCTGCCTTGACAAAGGCTAAGGGGTCATACATACATACATAGATACATACATACATACATATACTGTGTGTGTGTGTGTGTGTGTGTGTGTGTGTGTGTGTGTGTGTGTGTGTGTGTGTTATACCATCATCATCACCGTTTTACGTCCATTCTTCCACGCTAGTATGGGTTAGACGGATTGTCCTATTGTGGGCAATGCTAGGTCAGGTGACCATATCTTGCTCATACAGGAACTGATTTTGGTTTGATTTTTACAGCTGGATGCCCTTCCTAACACCAACCTCATTTACAGTGAGTACTGGGTGTTTTTTTTTTACCATGGCACCTACACGACCAATTTACAGTGTGGACTGGGTACTTTTTTGTTGTCACGCCTACACGACCACTTTACAGTGGGATGGAGGGGGCGGGGGGCATACTGTCTATATGCTTCAGTTTCGGCTTGTACCCGTGGGAAGTCGGGTCTTCTGTATTACTGCGTAACGCCAGAGGTATCGGTCAGGGATGCTGGCAAAGGGTATGCATTATGTAACATAGAAAGTTCAAACAGAGGTGTATTTGTTTACAGGGTGTTGCTAGAAAGCGACTAGTTAGACAGATAACTACATTTTGTCAATGTGGTGGTCGTGGTTGGGTCAGCTGTATAGTGATTAAATGACGTTTACACTGGCCTTAAAATAAGGACAATCCAACTTCTCTTTAGGCACGGCCTATCCTAAATGACACACATCATATATATATATGTATATATATATATGTATATATATATACATATATATGTATACACACACACATATATATACACACACACATATACATACACACACATATACATACACACACATATACACATATATATATATATGTATGTGTATGTATACATACACACATACACATACATATATATATGTGTGTATGTATATATACATACACATACATATATGTGTGTATGTATATATACATACACACGCACACACATATATACATACTCACACACACATACACATACACACACACACACACATATATATATATATATATATATATATATATACATACACATATATACACGCACATCACGTTGTGTTTAAATTTATACAGGTAAATGTAGAGAAATGTTTTGATATATATATATATATATATATATTAAGATAAGTAGAACAAGCAAAATTCAACCAATTTTTTAAAATAAATAAAAAAATATAATTTAAATATTTACCTATCCTTATCGCCCTGACCGATCGGTTTCGCTTTGTAAAACACCAGAAATCCAATGGATTTCTAATGGAAAATCAAAGTTCATCAGAGAAGCATTTTTATTTCCTAGGGCTAAAGACCCAGGAACGATAAAATATATCGCCTTCCGCCAGCTAGCACAGATCTAATGAGGTCGAAAAGTGACCCGTACGTGAACCAGTCCGAAGTAAAAGCGGGAAAAAACATAGACGAGCTGTCTATCTACTACTAAAAATAGCAGCTAAATAAAACAACAGATGATTTGTTCTCTACATAACGGAGAATAATAATAGAAGTTAATATACCCAAGGATACTAAGTACCCCTGGAAATATATAGGTTGTCGATGATTCAAGGTTGTTCAATGGTATTAATTTGACATACCAGAACTATAATATTAAGATAAGCAGAATAAGCAAAATTCAACCAATTTTTTAAAATAAACATTGAACAACCTTGAATCATAGACAACCTATATATTTCCAGGGGTACTTAGTATCCTTGGGTATATTAACTTCTATTATATATATATATATATATATATATATATATATATATATATATATATATATATATATATAAAATATTAAACAAATAATGAACAAACAATTCCTTATATTAAACAAAAAAAGTTCACTATTTAACGATCGTTTCTAGGGTATATATGTGTTATAATTGGTATGCATATTTAACAGATCTATGTACAAAATTATACAAAATTATACAAATTATCAAGATTAAATATACATACCTAACTCATATATACGCCGTCTTCAGAAATAATGTTTCAGAATAATTATTTCTGAAGACGGCGTATATATGAGTTAGGTATGTATATTTAATCTTGATAATTTGTATAATTTTGTATAATTTTGTACATAGATCTGTTAAATATGCATACCAATTATAACACATATATACCCTAGAAACGATCGTTAAATAGTGAACTTTTTTTGTTTAATATAAGGAATTGTTTGTTCATTATTTGTTTAATATTTTATCTTGACTCTGTATACCGTTTATCTTTCACCGAAATTGGATTTTCATTACATCTCTTCTTTCCATGATATCCGGAATACATTGAGTTCTTCATACGGATTGGACACTACCGTAAACTCTTGGTAGATTTATCTACATATATATATATATATATATATATATATACAGTACTTGATTTAGAAGCCGCAGAAACCCAAATACTGGATTTTACCAACCTTCCAGGGGTCCGGGTAAATTTTCAATACCCGAATTACTTGATCGTTTTTTGGCTATGCGAATGATTGTTTAACCATCGTCTCAGTGTGTTTGGCCTTTAACGCTTGTTATAGCTCTGGTTCATCTGAATCATTGAACACTTGCCACACATCTCGGAGGTTGTTTTTCGTTATTTCGTGGGCCGAAATACGATTCTCGATAATTTATGTTTGTTTTTATATATATATATATATATATCCCCATCCACTCCACCATCACCACCTCTCTGGTCCGCTCTCTACTACGACCATCTCACTGCCAGTCTAACTAATGCCCTCCACTATAACCACCACCACGTAACGGGCAACAGATAATGGTGTGTATAGATTTTCTATTCTTTTCCAACGCCCTCTATTGTGGTTAGTTAGAACTGGTGGTGGCAGGACTTATTAAATATACATGTGGAATATCAACTTACCACCACCACTACTACCACTACCACTACTACCAGCACTGAATTGGCACAGAGCCAACGTTGTCGATTAAACTGTTAGAAATAGCTATGAATGACTCCTCTAGCCAGGGCCCGATATAGACCTTCAGGTTTTTGGGGACCCCTCACACACAAAAAATTAGCATACACAGCAAACCCCAAATTTTACATATCAAAGTCAGTTTGGTGCAATTAATTGAAATTGAAAAGTTATACATACAAGTATTAGATTAAAAAAACTTAACCAACCTAAAACTAAAAAGCCGAACTGAGGGCACAAAAATTACTACAGCCATTGCTGGTGGGACCCTCCTCCCACTGCAGGAGGCCCGGGGAAATCCCCCCCCCCTTCTTTCCTCCCATTAAATCCGACCCTGCCTGTAGAAATACAAATAGAAGATAACGTGAGGCCTTATGATACCCGAGAAAACATGTATAAGATGAGACCCCATTTGTTTTTTAGTGGTTGAGTATTCCAGAGACACGTGTTCCGTTAATGTCGTCCTCAGGGAGACTCAGCATGCAACAATGTGTAAGTGGCCAAGCATTCCACAGACACATGCACACCCATAATGTATTTCTCAGGGAGATTCAGCATGCAACAATGTGTAAGTGGCTGAGCATTCCACAGACATGCACCTCCATAATGTATTTCTCGGGGAGATTCAGCATGCAACAATGTGTAATTGGCAGAGCATTCCACAGACACGTGTACCTAATGTAATGCGATGGTCCTTCAGTTTCCCATTTACCTAGTTTCAGGTTCAACCCCAAGGTTATGGTCAAGGCCACGTAATGGGATCGAACCCAGCTCCTCGGGATTGTGAGACGTATTTTTTCATCACTCCGACAAACCTACTTGTATGTATGTGTGTTTGAGCATGTTTATGTGAGAAGTAAACGGATAAACAACATGAAAACGATACAGTACAATGAAGGCATATGTTAGTGTGATACTTGTAGCAGGAAAACTAAATTTCGTACACGTGGGAGTCGCAGGTGCGCTAACCTGACACATTGTGCACTGTCGGTTTGAGATAGGGGGGGGGGAGAGAGAGAGAGAGAGAGAGAGAGAGAGAGAGAGAGAGAGAGAGAGAGAGAGAGAGAGAGAGAGAGAGAGAAAGAGAGAAAGAGAGAGAAAGAGCGAGAAAGAGAGAGAGAAAGAGAGAGAAAGAGAGAGAGGGAGAGAGAAATAGAGAGAGGGAGAGAGAGAGAAAGAGAGAGAGAGAGAGGGAGAGAGAGAGGGAGATAGAGAGGGAGAGAGAAAGAGAGAGAGAGAAAGAGAGAGAGAGAGAGAGAGAGAGAGAGAGAGAAATTAACCACTGTATCTGGATACAACTTTATCGAACTTGAAAGGACGAAAGGCAATATTTGAACTTAGAACGTAGTGAACCGTAAATCATACCGAAACATTTTAAATCCGACGTCCTAACGACTGTCAATTCCTTCCCCACTACATACATAGATAGATAAGACATAAATATAGCTAGTTACAACATTACCGGATGTCGAGTTTGAACCTTGGTGGTCGAGGTTCACTTGTTATGACGTCTACAGTAACAGTTGTTATCACAGTGTGGAGGCTCATAAGAACATATTCCCCACCCTATCAAACCTTGACACTTCAATCTACACTGGCACCTACTTGTCCAGGATAACACACGAGACAAAGATAAAATGGATACGACACTCCCCCCCCCACCTCTCCCACTGTACCATTTCCATAAGATTTGGAAACCAACCGTAAAACTCAGGTCCGTAGGTTCAAATTTCAACCTCGTCCCACCTTTACATTGGACTCGGCAGAAACCTGACAACATGCCCCAAATAATTTTTTTCTTATCACTTAGTCAGGGCAGCGCCTATGAACATTTATCATCATAACAGATCTGTCAACTCTCCCCGTCGGGTGGGGAGATCTCCCACCCATTTTGGGGTTAGTGAGAGATGTCTTCTCTTGTGAAAATGGGTAGAGCTTTCATTATGTAAACTCATTTTGCCTCATTTCTCCCCGTTTTGGGGCACTTTTTTTCATGGTACTCCCCGTTTGGATTTTTAGAGGTTGGCAGGTCTGTTATAGGACATATATTGTGTTTGAGAAGGAAGCAAATTTAGCAGTCGAAGGTTCTCAGAGATTCAGACCACACTCCTCACCATGCAGTCCCAGGTTTCTCCAATTCCTCTTCATTTTGAAATGTCCTCTATTTTTCATCAGAGTATCATTAACACGAACAAGCTTTTATATTCTCAATGATCACACAATCTGGCGATACCTAGAAACCCAAATCACCCCCCCCCCCCCCTGCAATCAAAGGTTCATTCAGTTCCTCATTTTGAATTGTCAAGGAGTTATTTTTCGCCCGAGCATTTTAACACGAGAAAGTTTTTCAAACGTCATTAATTGCATAGTCACAAATGGGATGAAGTTTGTACCACAGGCTTTTGGGACCTTAATTCGTGATCTGCCTTATAATTGGGTGTACTGGTAATTCGTTTGATACACATACACAAGATAGATTGATCTTTCCTAGTTTGGATTCCTTCCCTGTCTAACATTTTCCCTCAATTTCTCCCTTGGCAAAAGTTCTTCCCTTGGGAACTAAGTGCCTGCTGTTTGAGAATCACCAAGTTAGAGCGCCGGATCTTGACGAGGGGACATCTAGATGTCCCTCCACTACAGATCTTGATTCATAACAAATTAGCATGCATTTGTAGTTACTATTTTATTAACGTCCCTTCCTGTCCTTGACTGAAGACAATTTCGAAGGTATAATAGTGACTTATTTATAGCAGACCAGAGTACTAACTTGTAATTACTGCTATTACTAGCAGATTACACGTCCGCCTACAGGATCATCTGTCCTTGACTCACAAGTTTGCATATATTAATAGTTAATGTCATTTCTAGCAGACTACCGAAAGTAACACTGTCCTTGATTTATTATAACAAGTATATATGTATTATAGTGCTTACTGTCATTTCTAACACATCACACGGCCATCTAACGGATACTCTCCGTCCTTGACACTTTATAGCAAGTTGGCATGTATTAGTGGTTACTTCCTTGTAATAGCAATGTTTACACACTTTATAATTAATACATCTGTGAACTCATCCACATAGACCCACACATGCACACAGACATGTCTTACAAGACAGCTGCGGACTAACGGTGTCTTTCTATTAAATGGAAAAAAAAACAGCAGCCATTTTGTATTATAACTTAAACCTATTCTTGGTTACCAACAGTTATAATCGAGCTCTAGGGCAAACATGATCGAGCAGACCTATGGTGAAAGGCCATTTCGGTGTAACCATCTCGCCCTTGTGTGTGAGTGTGTTTCTATCTGTATCTATAGCTATCCATCTCTATATCTATTCATCTCTTTATCTCTATCGATCTCTATATCACTATCTCGATATATCTATCTACTGATATATCTGTCTATCTATCTTTATTCATACCTATCGCTTACATATGTTGAGAACAACCAGATACTATACTGTCAACATGAAGTAACTTACAGCAATGGTGTACACACAGGGCAATCACAGGTACCACATTTGGTAAAAGAAATTAGGCAACAATAGTGAACAAACGGTAATCGTAGGTACCACATTGGTCCACTAAAAAGAGACAAAAATCAATCGTGTACAAACAAACAGCAAACATAGGTACCACATATGGTACCAGAGGACTTGTGAAGGATATGGGCCCTGTCCCTCCCCCAAGCAAAAATGAATAAATAAATAAAGAGATCAAGAGATCTTCAATTCGGTATTCGTTCCAACGTTACCTATGGTTATAAATCTGGGGTAATGACCGGAAGAATATGATCCCGAATATAAGCGGACGAAATGGTCTTTGGAGTAATTTTATGGGATAGTGTGCGTAGCTCGGAGATCAGAGAGTCGCTACAGGTAGAGTCGATATGTCTCCGAATTGAGAGATCAGAGCGCCGATATTACGGACACGAGGTTAGAATGTCTCAGGAACGAATCGCTGGACTGATTTTATTGGAAAAAAACAACCAGCAGGAGATCCTGAACAAGATGGTTGGATAACATCTATTATGAGCTTGTCAGGTCTCATTCGGAGTTACAGCTAGACTAATTGGAGACGGGTCCTTCTGACAGGACCCACTGGAAGGCGTGCTTCCCTCCTAAGAAGTTCAAGGAACGTCTCACTCAGGGTTGGGGAACATTATCCCAAGGGGCTAAATTGAGAGTACATAAGAATCTGCGAACTAGAAAAATCTCTAATACGATTTCTAGTATAGGCACAAGGCCAGTAATTTGGGGAGAGGGGAAAGTCGATTAAATCGACCCCAGTACGTTACTGGTGCTTTATTTTATCGACCCCGTAAGGATGAAAGGCAAAGTTAACTTCGGCGGGATTTGAACTCAGACCGTAACTATGCTCCAAAGCATGGTGTCCGACTACCAATACTACCAATCTACCGCCCTTAGAAAAGTCTCTAATATAATGAAACAGATATTGAGAATTCAAACGTAACTTCAATGGGATTAAAGACAAGCCGACCCCTCACCCGGTGGGGTTGGACCTTAGAAAATAGAGACGTGACTAAACAATTCTGTAAGATATTCTCCTCGAAAGCTGTACATATTTTGCTAATCCCAACACACATGCACTAACACAGACACACACAAACACACGCACCCCCTCCCACAAATGAAACAATTCGGATCACCAAATACAAACGATCCAACTGGAGAACTACTAGACGGTCGTTACACCTGCTAGAAATAGCAACGAAGTTTCCACAGAAATCACAACTTACTGTTTTATTAACACAAGAACAGATTAAACTGCTATCTAAATATACAAAAAAAAAAAGACATGGTGGTCACAGTTGGATCGCAGATGATTATAAATCCGTTTTACCAGTGGCTGACCCGATGTTAAAGAATAAAAATACCAACGCCACTACCACCACAAACAACAACACAATCAACAACAAATAGAAAGAATCGTCTTTTTCCGCGACTCCTTTGTGTAAATGAACTCGTTCAATAAAGAAAAACAATAGGATCGCAAATATGTTGGAGTTGTGACGAGTGAAAGGGGTGGGAGGAGTTGTTTCATTCATAGAACGAAGGAGGGGGGGGGGGAGAAAGAGACGGGGGAGGAAAGTAGAGTGTGTGAGAGAAAGATAGAAATGGGGGAAGGCAGGGAAGGAAGAATATATAACATTCTTGCTATTTGCCCCTCTCTCTCTCTCTCCTTCCTGTCTATCCCCAGTTTCCTGTCTTCTCAGCTGGATTCTTCCCCCATCTGGCATCAGAATAATGGTAACAACAACAACAATAATTTCTAACTTTGGCTCAAAGCCACAGAAATTGTAAGGGCTTAGTTGATTGTATAAACTGAATGTGCTTTCGTCGGTTTCGACGATGAGTGTTCCAGTTGTTTGATCAAAGAAATAGCCTGCTCATGTAAATAATATGTAAGTGACTGAGCATTCCACAAACTTATAGCCTTAATATAATTCTCAGATATATTTAGTGTAATAGTGTGTCCTTTGTATTACAGGTAGAGTCCATCGTTGGCTGGACTGTACTTGTAATCCAAAGGGCCGTCCGGCGACCAAAATCCGCTTCCAAGGCTTGAGTCGACTCGGGACCAAATGATTACAACTATTCCACCATGTTACGTCCATCTGTTTTAACTCATCCTATGACATTATTGTGGCAGTATCGGTAGAGGGTCGGACGCCATGCTTTGCAGCATAGAGTTACGCCCCTTTATGGTCTGAGTTCAAATCCCGCCGAGGTTAACTTTGCCTTTCATCTTTACGGGGTCGATAAAATAAAGTACCAGTAATACACTGATATAATTGCTAGCCTTGTGCCAATAGTAGAAACAATTATTGGTTCATCAAAATAACGATGGGTAGGCTTCTACGTTGTGGTTACACCACAACTTGCTAGAGATAGCGGCTAAATCTCCCTCAAATAACGCATATTAAGAAAATTAGGAATATATTAGCTAGTGCTTAATTGATTGTATAAAATAATCTTAGTATATTAGTCATAGCAATAAATCAACTTCAAATCACATACTATGATCTTAGAAATATAGTCTTAGGGAGTCCCCTAAAATGGTATGTTCATGATTGGAGTGTCTGATTACGTATATTCGATAAAAGTTGCTAAGTACCAACAATAAAAACGAGTCGATTTGATAGAAATAGCAGACAAATTACCTTTAAATCATATTCTACTGACTTAACTCTTTAACATTTACATTACTCTATATATACTGTACTATTTTCACCGTAAAGGCTTTATCTCACAATTATCTCACATAATATTGAATCCATGAGATTTTGATGTTATTTATTTTGAGAACAATATCTTAACGTCAGTATGAACAACCAGTTACAGGCAGTTTGAACAGAAAGAGGTGACAGAATTATGGCCGTATTCGGCCGGTTTAAATGCTAAAGGGTTAAAGAAAACATTTGACAATGTAATGCTGCATATCCACAAACATGAATGGATGGTTACGGTTGGAATAGTTCATAAATTGTAAGGGCTCAGTTGATTGTATAAACTGAATGTGCTTTCGTCGGTTTCGACCGATGAGTGTTCCAGTTGTTTGATCAAAGAATAGCCTGCTCATGTAAATAATATGTAAGTGACTGAGCATTCCACAAACTCATAGCCTTAATATAATTCTCAGATATATTTAGTGTAATTAACCCTGTGGTTAAACAACAGCTAGTATGAGCCAATAAGAGGGAGCCTTTATGCGGTCACTCGATGCTCAAAACAATAGCAAAATCATAACATTATAAAGGGGATACACTGGATAATGTAATCCTAAGTACACATTGGATGCTCCTCCGATTGTTTCTGCAATGGACGTTCGGGAGCTCGTTTAACTCAGAGTCTCAAACTTTTTTGCCCACCACCACCCCCTCGTAGCCACGTAATACCTTCAGGCACTACCCACCTACTACCGAGGTGGGTAGCGCCCACTTTGAGAATCTCTGGTTTAACTGAACGCTCGACACGTTAAATTACGAAGCAAGTGTATGAGTATTAGGCAGATATGCCTATCTTTAAAATAATCCTCGATTAGAACCAGAGAGACAGCGTATGGCAAGTACAGTGGATCTATTTCGAATGTTTAAGTGGCTGTATATTCCACAGATATGTGCATTCTTAACAACATTCTCAGGTATATTAAGAGTGATACAGTGTGTGTGTGACCTTGAATTACAAGTACGATTCAACCGAAGAGCTTCTACAATGTTTCTGTATACAGAAAGGCTTGGGTCGATCCAAGGCTATGGTAAATGACACTTGTCTAAGATGTCACGCAGTAGAATTAAACTAAAAGCCCCATGATTGTGAAGCAAAACTCTTAACCACTGAGCCATGCTTGCAATTGATTTTGTCATCTCCTGTGGGATTTGAACTCGCGAAGCTGAAAGGCGGATAATTTTTGAGCGGTTATTGTAAGCACCACAATAGTTTGAGAGTGCCATAGACACCCACCACCACCACACAACATTTGTTTTGGAGTTTTACATTTCCGAGTTTAAATCCCACCAAGGTCAACTTGGGCTTTCATCCTTTTGAGATCAATAAATAAAGTCCAAGTACTTGGGACGATTCTTCTCATATCTCTTTGTCTGGAAGAAATCGACTGTGTTCAGATCTGGAGAGAAATAATCTTCTTCACCAGCTCTAAAATGCCTAAGACACCCCTACGACTGACTCCATTAGGAGTTACAAGCCCATGCATGCCTTGTAATATATTCTTTACCGGTGTGGTTATGGCAAATAAAATAAATTCTTTTTATTATTATTATTACACCACAATTCACATTATTATTAAACCGTTTGTGTAATTTGTTTTTCGCAACATTTCCTTTGTGGCGAATAATTGAATAAATTATCATTAAACGGATACCGCCGATATTTTTTGAATTTATTTAGAGAGAGATCTATATATAAATTTATATATTCCTCACATCCTTTCCCTGTTTTTACAATCTTTCTTTTGGCTTCCTGTATTTCTTTCTAAAACATTCAATTTCTATATTGTCTATTTCTAATCTTTCTGAAATTAAACTGTGATTGCTTCCTATTTTCATTATCATATATATATATATAAAAATATAGAAAGAAAACTATCATTATTATCATCATCATTACTAAGATTTTTGTTCTTGTATAATGTTATTATTATCCTTATCTTCATTATTATGTAGTTTTTGATAATCGTAAATTTTTTCCGAAATATTTCTTTTTTTACACTTCATTGTGAATATCCGTTGTTTGTCACAAATATTATAACAGCTTTGGATTTACACACACACACACACACACACACACACAATTTTTCTTGCAGGAATGTCTTGTTATATTTTCTTTAAAATGAAGAAATAGAAATGTGTTTATTTGTATGTTTGTGTATATTTAAACATTATTTTTTTTTGCTTTTGAGGTGGCTTCCATATTTATTAAATTATTTTTTTCTGTGTTTTGCTGTAGTCTTCCTCAATCATCACAGTTATTATTGTGTTCTTTTTTATTGTTGTTGATGTTATTGCTGCGTTGTTCGTTGATTCGTTTGTCAAAGAAATATCCGTTAAAGCAAAAAAATATTCAATTGATTGGAAGTTTGCAGTTCCATTTTATTTCAATACTGTATATATATATATATACATACATACATACACTCATATACATACACTCATATACATACATATATACACACACACATATACATACATATATACACACACACATATACATATATATATACACACACACATATACATATATATATACACACACATACTCATACATACACACATATATATGCACATGGATGTGTGTGAGTGAGTGTGTGTATATATACCTGCATCTGTGTGATGTGTGTCTATATGGATGTATACATGCATTTGTGCGTGTGTGTATATATATACATATGCATTTGTGTGTGTGTGTGTATATATATATATGGATATACATATGCATTTGTATGTGTGTGTGTATATATATGGATATACATATGCATTTGTGTGTGTGTGTATACATATGCATTTGTATGTGTGTGTATGTATGTATATATATATATATATGGATATATACATGCATTTGTGTGTATGTGTATATATATATATGGATATATACATGCATTTGTGTATGTATATATATATATATATATGGATATATACATGCATTTGTGTGTGTATATAGATATATACATGTATTTGTGTGTGTGTATGTGTGTGTGTGCGCGCGTTCGTGTGTGGATATATACATGTATTTGTGTGTGTATTTCTCTATGGGCTGGTTTGCATTTCGTGTTTTTATTTGTATCTAAAGATTCTTGATGTGAAATCATGTGTTGAAAAATATTGTACTTAGATGAGGGGGATGGTGGTGGTGGTGGGGGGTGTTATTGGGCTTATATATAACTTGGAATACAAACAGAGGGAAGAACCGCATCAAATGAAATCAGGTAATACTTTGTATTGGTTTCAGTCAATTATATCGATCCAGTAGCTTGTCTGTAAATTATTTGATCGATTTCGTTAGGAACAAAAAGACAAAGAGACATAATACGAACGTGACTAAATATGAATTGTTTTGGTTTACACATATATATATTAGTACTTTTTTCAAAAATTTTTTTACACATATTTAGTTATATATATATATATATATATATCCAACACATTCTAGAATGAATAAATTGACGTATGATGATTATGATATGTATATGTATGTATACATGTGTGTCTCTGTGTGTTCCAGAGTCTCCAATGATAGATATAGATAGTACGCGAGTTCAATATGAAGGTGCAATAAAAATATATATGTTTAAAAAATCTTAGTAATTTTTTTTTACCCTCTTACAATCCAGTTCCACAAATACTTTTTTTGTATTATCACTTCAGTCTGTAACCATGCTGGACGCGGCAATAATGATATATTATATTTTTGAAATATTTTCATTTATTTTTTTAAATTAATATTCAAATTTTCCTGTTTAGAATGTTTCTGACGTCCCCAATGTTGTTATTTTTTTCTAATTTAAAAAAATAAATAAACTAGTTTTTCTTCCATTTCCAAAGAATTACATAATGGAATA
>OZ024746.1:53477390-53479890 GCA_964016885.1 Eledone cirrhosa
TTTATATTTTTTTATATTCAAACTCCTAATAAGGTTTAATTTGTGTAGTTGAAGATAGATGTGCGTATTGTTGTATGTGTGTGTGTGTGTGCGTGTGCGCACATATATACATGTACATATTGTACCTTTTGATTTTTATTGTAATTTTAATGTTGGTAAAGGTATATTATTATAATGTATTATATTATATTACATTGTGTTATATATAATTCCTGCTCTATATAACCACCTTTGTTTAGCTTTAGGTTATTTGCTTTGGACTATATTTGTAATATGGTTCTTAATGTTATATACATCCTTAGTTATTCTTATTATATATTTTTATTATTTTTATTTTTATTTTTATTATATATTTTTGCAAGACTTTAGTGTATGTACACTCCATATTCTTCGGAGCTTCCGGCTTGTATCTGCCGATATTACTTCTTGTTGTTTTAATTGCCCTGATGAGTCCTTAATAGGACGAAACATTGTCGGCTAATAAAAACTTTTGATGTATTAAAGGCTTCTTTGTTTTACTTTCTTAATTTTTTGGCTGTTTAACTGCATTGAGCTATACCTTTTACTGTCATTTCTATAATACGAAGAGGGTGTTTAACTCCAACACGCTCCAGTATTTTAATCCTTGTCACTGCTCCCGACCGGTTGAGCTTACTCACATATATACTGGTATTTTGGCCTTTATATATATTTATCTGACAGTATGCTAACAAAGAGTTACCTGCCTTTATCTCTGAAGAATATTCCCACCCCCTCTAAGAATACTTACGAAAAACTATTGATAGCTAGTGTTAACTCCATTGTAAAAAGGATTAGATGGCGTGCTTTCCACTACGATAATAATAAGAATAGGAAGGACCCCAGGAATAGAACAAATTTTAATAACTACGGCTTCAAAACTTATAAGAGCCCACCACACAATATTCTATTAGACAGTTTTGAAAGTGACTTACTCTCTCTGGTCAAAAATATTAGGTATAGGCCAAATAATAGACATAGAAATTATAATAACTTTGATAAGTTCCAGTCCAGACTTAAAAATATTGTTAAGGGTTTCGGTGAGAATAAGTCCATTCTTGTCCCGGCAGATAAGACTAAGAATCTATACTCCATGGACTATAGTGCATACCGCGACTTTATTTATAAGGAGTTATATAGAAACTATAAAAAAACTACGCTTGAGAATTTGAACCACATCAATAGTGAGGGCCTTAGAATAGTCTCTGACCTCGGCCTCGATAAGTATACCCAGCCATATTACCCTCGAGAACCGAGATTCACACTTAAGGATCATAAGGTTGATTTTATTAGTAACCCCTCTGTTAGACTCATCTGTCCTTCTAAGTCTGATATAGCCATTATCAGTAAAAAAAATCCTTGACCTTATTATACCAGATGTTAGGGATAAGGTTAATTTCAACCTATGGTGGATCACTAGGGAAGTTATAGATTGGTTCTCTGGGATTAATAGACTTGAATCTAATAAGTTTATCCAATTCGATATTGATGCCTACTACACATCAATTTCACCCATCCTCCTCAATAAAGCTTTAATGTTGGCCATGAGAGTGTCCAGCCTTACACGATCACAGGTAGATATTATACTAGCAGCCCGTAAAACTATTATTAAATTTGAGGACACATTTTGGACCCGTAAAAACACGCCCAATAATTTCGACGTTACAATGGGTTCGAGTGATTCGGCCCAGGTTACTGATCTTGTTGGGTTGTTCCTCCTTAATGAACTATACGCTACCTTCCCGCACCTTATAGGCGGACTATATCGTGATGATGCATTGTTTGTAATTAACTCTAGCACCAACAATGTAGAACATAATAAGAAGAAGCTTTATAAGTTTTTTAAAAGCTACAACCTTTCGATCACGATAGATAGAAATGATAGAGCGGTTAACTTTTTAGATGTGACTTTGGACTTGGTCACTAGTAGTTTTAAACCCTTCCATAAGCCTAATGAAATTCTTTCTTATGTTAGCCCCAATTCTAACCACCCTAAGTCTATGATAAGCTCTATAATTAAGGGTATATCTAATAGGATTTCCACACTCTCTAAGGACATAGGAACATTTAATGAACATGCGGAGTACTACAATAATGCCCTAGCAAATTCAGGCTACTCTAGTAATATACATTATAATAATAGTAACCTTAGAAAGTCTCCGCTTACTTTTAACAATAATAACATAATATCACATAACATGGCCATGAATGGGAGTAGCAAATATAGTAACCGTAAAAATTATATAGGTGTATCCGAACCCATCCATAAGTTAACCCACCGGACTCGTAATAGCAAATATAATACCTCTAGTTGAACCCCCTGTGCGCTCACGCATTGGTGATGGTTTTGCTGGATCTTATTCTAATAATGTTGCTCCTACTGATCCTATCATTGGCCCTAATCCTTTTGAAGGGATTCCGGACAGCAGCAGATCTACTGGAGGTATAAACTATAATAGACATAACGAAATTATGGCTGATT
>OZ024746.1:53484890-53534890 GCA_964016885.1 Eledone cirrhosa
TTCAGAACTTGACAGGTAATACAAACACACACACACGTTTTTTTTTCCATTTCAGATGGACGTGCTCGATATCCCACTTTTCTAAAAAGGTATATCGTATTCAAAACGCCAGCATCAATAGTTTTCCGATTCCGCCCTGCTCGTCCCTTCAATCTTTCTAATTTCTCATTCTTTCTTCTGATGAAGGACTAGTGTCCAACACGTTGAGACTCTCTTCCTGCTATTTCAAGCGTTAAACTAATACGTTCCTTCCATCTACTGTACCGATTATGTTGTTATTTCTGTTTACCTTTTACACACACACACACACACACACACACACATATATATGTATGTGTGTGTGTGCGTGTGTGTGAGTCGAGAGGTTTTGTTTGAGACATTATAAAGAAAGATAGTAGAAATATATACACACATATAGTATATACATATACGCTCATCTTTGACATTAATCAATCTATCTCGAGAGACAATAGTTTAGATCAATTATTCAGTCTTGTTTTGAAGTCACCTCTAGAGATCACAAACCCAGGCTGGTTGTATGGAGGCACTAGGTTGCCAAGACGTCACAAATCCTCTATTGATTTTGCTGGTATGGTCCCTAAAAATACAGAGCATCGCGTTTGGCTTCCAGATTTGTTGCCGAAGTAGGAGTACAGATGTTCACATGACTTCCACGCAGGCTTCACTCTGGATGGGTCTATAATAAAATGTACTCCATAGCCACTGACCCACAAGCCAGTGAGGTTATTTAACCAGAAATAGGAACTCGTAGTCATGGACAAGGAACCCAAATAGCACACATCCCCTTTTTACGTGTTTCAGTTATTAGATCGTTGTAAAGGGTTTTGGCGATGATATCGACCTCAGTATATATTTCTTCAAACTCGTTACTTATTTTATTGATCTCTTTCGTCGAATTGCTAACTTACGGGACACAAACGCACACACACATATATATATATTGAAAATAAAGTGAAGTTTCACATTAAGGTCTTTATTGTATATACACAGTTACGACCGTCTCACAGATGGGTGGCTCAGGATCTATATAAAAGCGTTTGGACGACTACATTTGCAAATGTATATAGTTATATGTACGAATATATATTTACCGTCTTGGAATCCAAGTCATGTGGTCCGTTTGCCAGAACCTTTTCCACACTTGCAGGATCACGAAAGGTAACAAAACCAAATCCTCTGGAAAGAAGAAAATTTTTGAAATTAGAAACCATAATATTATTATTATTATTATTGTTGTATAAAAATCCTTAGGGTGGTGGATTGGCAGAGTCAGTAGAGCGTCGGACAACATGCTTAGCGGCATAGAGTTACGGCCCTTTACGTTCTGAATTCAAATCCCGCCGAGGTTAACTCTGCCTTTCATCCTTACGGGATCGATAAAATAAAGCACCAGTAATGCACTGGGGTTGATTTAATCGACTTTCCCCTCTCCCAAATTACTGGCCTTTTGCCTATACTAGAAATCATTATTATTATTATTGGATTGGCAGTATTGGTAGAGGGTCGGACGCCATGCTTTGACGTATAGAGTTACGGCCCTTGCCATTCTGAGTTCAAATCCCGCCAAGGTTAACTTTGCCTTTCATCCTTACGGGGTCGATAAAATAAAGTACCAGTAATGCACTGGGTAATTTCTGGCCTTGTGCCTAACGTAGAAACAATTATTATTATATAGAAATCCTTGTCAGAAATAATGATTTCTAATTTATGCTCAAGGTCTGAAATTCATGGGGAGGGGAAAGTCAATTATACTGATATAATTTACTGGTACTTTATTATATTGAAGTAGAAAGGATGAAAAGCAATGTTGATTTCAGTAGGATTTGAACTCAGAATGTAAAGACCCGGAACAAAATCTCCTAACAACGTGTCCGATGCTCTAACGACTTTGCATATATACTGTCCATATTAAGGCTAAATAATGGCTTCTGATTTAGGCACAAGGCCAACAATTTTAGGGGGAGGGGAAAGTCGATTAAATCTACCCCAGTGCATTACTGGTTCTTTATTTATCGACGACCCCGTAAGGATAAAAGGTAAAGCTAATCTCGGTGGGATTTGAACCCAGAACGTAATGGGCTGTAACTGGTACTTTATTTTATCAACCCCATAAGGATGAAAGGCAAAACTGACCTCGGCGGGATTTGAAATCAGAACGTAAAGGGCCATAACTCTATGGTATCAGATGCTCTACCGATACTATCAATCCACAGCCCTCCCATTAGGGATAAATAATAACTTCTTTTATTGGCTATAAGGATGCGCGGGCGTTGGGAGCAATACAAAAATGAAAAAAAACTATACAACACGAAACAGGATTTATGTCGACTAATGTTAAGTAGAATTCGACAAAATGGACAGGACATAACAATATAAAACTATAATAAAAACAAAGAAAAGTCACCTAACAGGAGTTGGTGGTGGTAGGGGGGGGGGGGCAACCTTTAGAGCAATTCCATGGAAACTCCTCACAAAAAATCCCCGGATTACGAAGTCAACAAGGAAAAAATTACCAATAATTGTTTTTACTTTTGGCACAAGGCCAGCAATTATCCCAGTGTATTACTGGTACTTTATTTTGTCAAACCCGTAAAGATGAAAGGCAAAGTTAACCTCGGCGGGATTTGAACTCAGATCGTAAAGGGACGTAACGATAAAGTACCAGTAATGCTCTGGAATAATAAGGGAAAGACCGCTTAGGTTAACTTCAAAAAGCAAAAAAAAAAAAATTACTGTTGCACTTTAAAGCTTTAAACGTACTCTCGTCCCGTTTATTTCCTCTTGCTTAAAAAAGCATTGTTTGAATAGATCCATTCAGTCCGGAAAACCTTGCTGTTTCACCCATCATTCATGAAAAACATACGAGATTGCTGCTCCCCACTCTCTAACCTCACCTTCCTATTACTATAGGATCAGGAATAGAGAACATACGTCTTGTCTTCAAATATTTTTAGACGTATCTACCATCAGCTCCTTTCGTCTACGCTTCTCTTTTAAAGGAAGGTTGTTTGATTTTCAGTACATATCACTAATAGCCGCTATTGCTAACAGTTATACAAATGACTGACAATTGGACCGTTCTCACTGGACGTCAAAATATATTTACTCCTGACAAACCAGGAAAAGTAATATAAAGAATGTGTTAGGAATGTTTGCAATAATGCAATAATTACAACGCAAGATGTAAATATATGTGAAGATTTATCATATACATATTCACACACACCACTCACACATATACAGGATGGACATAAAGATCCCCCACACCTTTTTTAAATCTCTTCAAAATGTGGGAGAACATTATGCCCCACCCTCCACATATATATATATATATATGTACACACACACACACATATATAGATATATATACATACACACACACACATATAGATATATATACATACACACACACACACACATATATATATACATACACACACACACACACATATATATATATATACATACACACACACACATATATATATATACATACACACACACACATATATATATATACATACATATATATATATATATATACATATATATATATATATACATGTACATACACATATATATATACATATATATACATACACATATATATATATATATACATACATATACATACACATATATATATATATACATACATATACATACACATATATATATACATATACATACACACATATATATATATACATATACATACACACATATATATACATATACATATATATATATATATATATACATATACATATATATATATATATATTATATATATACATTAAATGGACGCATCCAAGCAACCTGACTACAAGTATATAAATATATACACACACACATTATATATATATATATATACATATATATAATTGTTTCTACTTTAGGCACAAGGTCAGCAATTTGAAGGGGAGGGGAACGTCAATTAAATCGACCCACGACATTACTGGTTCTTTATTTATCGACCCCATAAGGATAAAAGGTAAAGCTAATCTCGGCGGGATTTGAACTCAGAACGCAAAGGGACGTAACTCTGTGCCGCTAAGCATATTGTCCGATTCTGCCAATCCACGCCTGTGTCTGGATGTGCTATCTATCTCTCACACACATATATACATATATGAACACTGGGAGACAATCTCTATCTTGTCCACAAATATGTGACCTTCTAGCTATGTTAGTGTACGGTGTAGTGGTCGAATAGTTAGATAGCCGGACTAAATACCCTGCGGCTGTAGGCACACCTTATTTACTGAGATGAGCCCTCCTTACGATCATATTTCAAATTTAGCTGAGCTCAACTTCGCCTTTCATCCGCACGAATCTCTCTCTCGCTCGCCCATCCCTCTCTCGTTCTCTGTATAATTGTAAAAAAGTGGACAGTCTGAGAGTTCCAATGGCTGAAAATTGGTAAGACTACTTGAACACGTGCAACAGTATCTCGACACATGTACGAGAATAGGAGGAACTAGTTAGTGAATGCTTCTATGACGTAATACAATTGCCAACTAATAATAGATTTTTTTTTCTTTCTAAAACTGACATTGAAAAAGATCTGGGACAATGCGTCAGGCACAGTTTGTAGCAATGATACAACAACATTTCTAAATAAAAAAAATATATGAAAAGATGCAATGAAAAGGGGGAGCTCTTCGTGCTTGGCTTTTTGCGATTTTAGTTCAAATCCCGCTGTAGTTCATTTAGGTAGTACAGTGTACCCCGGGCATTCGTGGTCCTGGTTATTCGCGGAATTTTCCTTAGAACCTAATAATTGTTCGTGGAAACCACTGCATATTCGCGGAATCGTAAATAACTTCCACCATTTTTTAAAATGGATTTTTCGTGGCAATATATATTTTCTTAACGCTAACTTATTAATAACAATATACCGTATTTGCCGGCCTATTGAACGCCCCTTTGCATAAGACGCTCCCTCATTTTTTAATTATATTTTACGTTATATTTTGACATTTTTAGGCATTTTTATGGACCACCTCCAATATTCGCAATTTTCCACTCTTCGCGGATGCTCTAGGAACGTAACTCCCGCGAATAATGGGGGACTACTGTAATCCTTATTAAATGCAGAATTAACCCTTCATAGGCTGGGAATATCTATAACGTGGGAATCATGTAAAGTTTCGAAAGTTATGTAAGAAAATAAATTTTGTACCACAGATCTTGTCACGAGTTTGGTTTGGCAGGGGCAGTGTTCTGAGACTTGATGGGTAGGGGGTTGGCCATACATAAACCATGTTATGTAACTTGTGATTATCAGAAATTACGTAGTGTAACTTTGGGTTGGCACAAATAATTTTCTATGTTGTGTGAGATTAACACAAATCGTATTATATAGCTAGGAGTTGCCACATATGTTTTACGTCTTAAAGATTACAGAACATATGACTTGGAGTTGGCACAGATTCTGTTATATGACTAGAAGTTGTCACTTATATTTTACAGAACATTCTGTACGATTTGAGTTGGCAAAGATCCTGTTATACAATTTGGGATTGATACAGACCTTGATATACATTTTGTGGGGGAAAGGGCTTCAATTATTGCTATAATTGTAAGGTGGTACTGGTTATATTATGACCTATATCTTAGGGGTTGTTGTTGTTGTTGTTGTTACAGCTCACACCTATGCAGTTTAGCTGGCCTCCCCCAAGGTATATCTCGTTGGAGGTGTTTTGGGGGATTTAATGATAGGGACCCCAGTCCTATCATCTCATTTCTACAAAGGGTCTTGCTCAAGGAAACAACATATCACCCGGTTCGAGAATTGAACTCACAACCTTTCGATTGCAAGTCCAATGCTCTAACCACTAAGCCATAAGGCGCATACATTTAATTAAAAATGTTGTTTAGCCCCCATTTCAGATCTAATTGAGCAGACATATATCCAAAGATGTTACAGTCATTATCATCCAATATGTTTTTTCAGACATAATATCACTGAAATTATATTTTCCTGTGGGTCTTCCTTTTATGGTCATAAATCTTGGGTAATGACCGAAAGAATACGATCACAAATACAAGCAGCCAAAATGGGGTTCTTCCCTAGGGTCTTTGGAGTAACGGGGCTCGCAATAGAGAACATCGAAATAAAAATGATATCTACACTCCCGAACAGATGCAATACTCTAACTGATTACAGAAACAACATACACACATATATATATATATGTGAATTTCAACCAAAATTGAATAGAAAGCATGAATAGAAAAATAACTGTTTCTACTTTTGACACAGGGCTGGCAATTACCCAAGTGCATTACTGGTACTTTATTTTATCGACCCCGTAAAGATGAAAGGCAAAGTTAACCTAGGCGGGATTTGAACTCAGATCATAAATGGCCATAACTCTATGCCGTGAAGAATGGTGTCTGACCCTCTACCGATACTGCCAAGAAATAATAATGGTTTCTTATATAGGCACAAGGCCAGCAATTGTGGGGGAGGGGAAAGTCGATTAAATCGACCCCAGTGCGTGCTGGTACTTTATTTTATCGACCCCGTAAGAATGAAAGGCAAAGTTAACCTCGGCGGGATTTGAACTCAAATCATAAAGGGCCGTAACTCTATGCTGCAAAGCATGGCGTCCGACCCTCTACCGATACTGCCAAGGAATAATAATAACCTCACAGTATACAACTAAAATATAATATAGAATGCAAAAATCAGGATAAAAATTCAGTAAATAGTTACAAGTTGGAAAGAGAGAAAATAAAATAAAACATACACACACCCGGATGTAACGCATGCGCCGTCCATCTATATAGCTCATAAAGACAAGATGGTGTAAAACACAATAAAGAGGATACAAAGTAAGAAAAGTAGTCACTGAAGAGACTGCAGAATATGTGACGAAAGTGTTTTGATAATTAACCTCCCGGTAATTAAAATAACTGACGGAAATTTATAATAAATTGAAGTGAAACTCAACTGGTAAGTGTGTTTTTATTGGCATAATATCCCTTCCAAAGTATACCAATATCTGTTTCAACACACGTCTTCAGATTAAAAGTTTTGCAAAACAAATACAGAAACCAAGTATCTCTCCCTCTCTCTATATATATATATTGTCTCGTAACTCCGGATAGTCTTAGGGGCACCGTATTGACATACGGTGGGCATTTTAAGCCTGGCGGTGCCATCCCTCTCCAGACCTGAGTACAGCAGATTTCTTTCAAGAGAAAGATAGAAAGTGATAGAGAGAAAAAATGAGAAAGAGATATAGAGGAAGATTGGACCCCCAGTACTAGACTGGTACTTTTTTTTTCGACCTCGAAAGGATGAAAGACAAAGTTGACCTCGGCGAGATTTGAATTCAGAGAACAGAGCCGGAACGAATACCACAAAGCATTCTATCGGACGTTCTTACGACTCTGCCAATATATATATATATATATATATATATATTTATTTATTGTTATACTTGGGGAGGGTCATATTTGTGTAATATTGCCAGAATTAATAACAGAACACACTCACTGTTTGGTTGGTTTTCGCTTCTTGCTTCTGTGTCTTTTATATCGGTAATCTAACTTACTCGGTCCTCAATGTTGCCATTGACTGACCGACGGTCAAAAATAATACAGATACAATATAGACACAAACACATATATATAGTTTATCATAAATCTTTCGTTGCACATCTGCAACATCGTCAGTGGTGTTATCGTTTCCTCCTGTTGTATTATATGTCTACGCCATTTTAATTCATCGCCGCTATATATATATATATATATATATATATATACACACACACACACACGTATTTATTCCCTTAAATGTATGTGTTTGCGTTTCCCCTAAAGTGTGTGTGTTTGGTACGTTATATATTTAAAAGAAACCAACATAAACAAAACGGGAATTTGGAGGTGAGTTGTTGAAAGGGTATATGCTAGGTGGAGGGAAGTACAGTAAGTAAGGTAGTGGTGGTGGGGACTTGAATTTAAGGATGAGGTCAGTAGATCTAGGTCGAGTGTAGGAAATTTGGAAAGGAGGCTGGAAGAGAAGAATGGGGAGTGGGTAGATAGATGGAATGAAGGGATACTCTTTAAGGGTAGATTTTAATGAATGGGTAAGGAAGGGCTGAGAATTGGAACACATGCATACAAACTCACATTCAGATACAGATAGACAGAGATACAGACACACAGACAGATATATACAAACAGGCACACGCCTGTACATTGAAGTGGGCGTAACAAGAGGTACAAAAAGTTTGTGAGGAAGACAAAGTGTGTCTGTGAAAGAGAGAGAGGAGGGGCGATAACACATGCAAAAATATATAGATGAATAGATACGTAAAATATATATATATATATATATATATATGTGTGTGTGTGTCTGTGTGTGTATGATCGGCTCTTTTCTGAAATCCTGATGTGTGCAGACGAGTTGGGAGACCAACTATCACAGTGACGGCTGTTCTTGAAGAAGACACCGGGTCGAAAGCAGGGGAAATTCAGTCAGGGTGGTCTGAAGGAAGAACTTTGTCATAGCACCGGTAACGAATGTGTGTGTATGTATGTATTATGTATATATATATATTCCGATGATTTGATCAGAGACACACACTGTATTTAAGGTCCAGTGACGTAATTTCGAGTGATCAGCGGCCGCTAGACTCACCTGATCAATGAAACAATTGTTAATACTGTAAATAAAACCCTTTTGTACAGCCGACCATGTTATTCTTCACTCTTTCACTATATATATATAAGAAAATGAGGTTTTTTATTAAAAAAAAACGAGATGTCCTACACCGGTGAAAATCTAAGGAAAAGAAATGAAAAATGAAACTGAAGTCTTTTTAAGAATATGTATTTATTTCCTTTACCGGTTCTTACGCTTTTCAAAAGTATAATTGAGATGGAGGGTTTGTGGTTTATACAAAGAGAGAGAGAGGGAGGAAAAAGGTTCATAGATAATTGACAGATAGCGAGACATATATACTAGAGATGGATCGATCGATAGACATATCGAAACAAAGAGAGGAGGAGGTGGAGTAGAAATGGGTGGACATAGGATACACACGTACATACACGCACTTGTAGATAAATAAGTATACATGCATGCATGAGATTCCATCTAATGAAGCTTAGAGTACATGCTCTTTGCTGAAATATTCTGGCCATGTTGTAAAAGATTACATTTTTTACACAATATTTTTTTTCTAAGTATTGAATACTTTCTGTTTGCTTGGTACTGCTACAATCACCAGATCAGAGCCCAGCACGCACACAGAGTCGGATTTAATGGGGGCAAAGGAGGCAATTTCTCCGGACTCTCTGCAGTGTGTGTGTGTGTGTGTGTGGGGGGGGGGGTTACCAACGATGGCCGTAGAAATTTATTTGTGCCCTCAGATGAGCTCTTTAGTTTGAGGGTGGTTAGAACTTTTGGAATTTAATACCTGTATGTATAACTTTTCAATTCCAATTACTTGCGCCTAGCTGACTTTGATATGCAAAAATTGGAGGGGGGGGGGGGGGTCTGTGTATTCTAATTTTTGTGTATGAAGTACCAACCCACCCCCAGGTCTTAATCCAACCCTGCATACACACACACACACACATATATATCAAATGTGAAATGCGTGCATATCTAGTATAGGCACATATGGTAGACATATATTATATGCACCTGCCTGACATTGGGAGCAAATAATTGTAATGTCTATATATATATATATATATATATATATATATATATATATAATATATAAGAACAAAAGATGGTTAAAAGAGTTCCATGTATTTTATTATGCGCATTTCAAAAACAAATATCATCATGCAATAATATTTGTGTTTTCATCAGATAAAACAGGAGGTTAAAAAACACTTGTGGATAGTTCAGTTTTAAATCAACATATGAGAAGTAGTTTGATGTGTGATATTGGGAAAAATATTTTATTTAGAGGGGGGGGGGGTGAAAAAAAGGAGATGAGAGTGAAGGTGGAGAGGGAGGAGAATAATGAGGAAGGATGAGATAGGAGGAGAGATGGGTGATAGAGAGAGAGAGATAGCTTTTATAACTGAGAAAGATATATTGTTTTACATAGAGAGGTTGAAAACCGTTGGAAGATAATGTATAAATTAAAAGAATTTGAAAATTAACGAAGAGAAAAATAATGTAAAGTTAAGGTTTGTATATTGAGGGGTTTGATAATATGTGCGAAGAAAAAAGAAAGAGTTAATATGTATTGAGAATAATGAGTTAGATGATAGGGAGAAAAGAATAATGAATTGAGGATGAATAATCTGACGTAAAAAAAAATGTGTATGTTTACGAAGGATTTTTACAAGGTGATATAGAGTAAGAATGTGTTGTATTATGTAATAATTGATTCTATGTTAGGCAAGAGTGAGAAAAGGTACAGATTAGGGGTTATATATTAGAAGAGAAGAAAAGGAAGTGATAAATATGGGTGATGTAGAAAGAGTAAACAAGTATTATAGAATTTGAAAATTAACGAAGAGAAAAATAATGTAAAGTTAGGGTTTGTATATTGAAGGATTTGATAATATGTGCGAAGAAAAAGAAAATGTTAATATGTATTGAGAATAATGAGTTAGATGATAGGGAGAAAAGAATAATGAATTGAGGATGAATAATCTAGCGTCAAAAAAAATGTATATGTTTACGAAGGATTTTTACAAGGTGATATAGAGTAAGAGTAATGAGTAAACAAGTATTATAGAATGTATAATAACCTTTGAAATAAGGTAGAAAGATGGGTATATTTTTAAAAGAAGTGTATATATATGTGCCTTTGAGAAAAAGATTCTAAATTGATAAAGAATTGAATATTAGCTGTATACTTTGTGAAATGTTTTATGGAATTTATGCAAGCAGATAGAAAATAAGTCAGTGCGTCTATTTATTATAGAATCTAGATTAGAGATAATGGTAAATTTTTCATTTAGACAGAGATTGCAGATTTTAGATAGAGAACTGTTCAAGTATGAAAACGCAGAAGAAACCTTCTTCCAAAAGATGCTATGCTATATTTAATGTTTTTGTCTTTCAAGGACCATATGAGTTCTGAGAGAGCCGTGTTGGTTCTTTTAAGTTTGTATTTAAAAGACGAATGATGGTTATAAAGACAAGCTTTAAAAGAGGTGGAAGTGGAGCCAAAATAGGTGAAGGAATTGGTGTCAGTTATAACTTTACATTCGTAAATTAAGTTTTTATCAAGACAGTGGTTGTTGAGAGGACATTTATTTTTAATAGGGCAATTGCAATTGCAATTAGAGAGATTATTAATGAGTGACCTAGTGTTATCTATAGAAGGAATTGGATTGGAGAAGTTGTTTGCGATGGGAATAATAGTTTCTTGATTTAGAATGGGATTATGAACATTTAGCGAAGTTGTGTTTGACGTTGTATTTGGGTTTGTAGAAATTAGCCTAGGGTTTACAATGACGTCGGGAGTACTATTATTATGAAATTCAGTGTTGGAAGGAAGAGATTTAGTATTTAGTATTTTATTGTTGTGTTTAGAGATAATGTTGGAAATGTTGGAGGATGTAGAATAAGAAAATTTTATGGTGTGTTTGTTAAATATTTTACTATAGATATGTGAGGGAGGGAAGCATTTATTTAAGGCACTAAAGAATAATTTAGGAATATTGTTATTAATAGAGATGGAGAAAGGAGCATTATACCAGATTATGTTTTTGTATCTAGGTCTTTTATTAAAGTTATTGGAATGATCATGATTAATTATTCTACTGTAATTTCTTCTAGAATTTGTTTCTTTACTATATTTGATTTTATCAGGATAGCCGGCTTTAGAAAGCGTGTTATTATAGTAATTGGCGTTAGCATCAAAGATGTTTTTATTAGAAGATAGGTTAGATATTCTTTTTCCAATATTACTAACTATAGCATTCTTGATATTAGTAGGATGGTTAGATTTAAAGTTAACATAATTTAGGTTCTCATTGTTTTTATGGTAAGGGTAATATAGGCCAGTGTCAAGATTAAGAGATACATCCAAGAAATTAGCTAGTTTGATACTGTTATCAAATTCAATTTTTAGGTTATGTTGGTTAAAGAGATTACGTATATTGTTCTTAATAATATTAAGGTTAACTATATTGCAATTTAAGATAGTAAAGAGTCCATCGTCACGATAAATTCCACCGCGAAGTTGAGGAATTTTCCGACTCAAAGAGTTCAAAATAAAGATACCAATTAAATCAGTCAATTGGGATGAATCGGATGCTCCCATTGGGATGTCAAAGTTGTTAGAGGTATCGGCTCTGGTCCAATATTCGTTGTTGAACTCTAGGATGGTTTTACGTGCGGTGAGAATGATGTGAAGTTCATCTGTGGTGATGTCAGAATATTTAAGTGCGAAAGATAGAGCATTATTGAGAAGTGAAGGCGAAATGGAGGAATAGTAGCTGGCAATAAAATTGAACAAATTTTAGTTTGTTTTTATTATTCAATTTGTTGAACCAGCTAATCACTTCAGAAGTACCAAACCATAAATTTAGGTTCAAAGAAGAGCAATTAGAACGAACCTGTGGGATAATTCTATCCAAGATGGCTTTACTAACAACCCCCAGATCAGATTTAGAGGGGCGATTAATCTAACAGGTAGTTCAGTGCGAAAATTGTTTTTGTGATCATTGAGATTTATCCTCGGAGTTCTTGGGAGGAATGGTTCTGTCTTTTTTTCAATGCCAAGTTTTGACATAATCTCAGAGGCTTCAAGGTTTATGTATTCTAAATTTTCATGGTTGGTTTTACGATATTTTTTCCTAAGTTCCTTTAGGATAAGGTTGTTATAATTATCCTTGGAAATACCATATAAGTTATTGGTTTTGTCAGAGTGGACTAAAACATTTTTTGAGGAATTTAGGTTAGAAATTGTGTTCTTGAGATTTACAAGGTGCTCTTGTCCTTTGTAAGGGTATCTCTTGAATTTAAGATTTTTTATTATTTTAGTTAACTCTTCCTCGAATTGCACTAGATTTTTGTTGGAAGGAGGATTTCTTCTAGAATTAAATAGATGATCGAGGAAGTTATGTTCTTTGGTATAGAAGTTCCCTTTTAGGCGCTGGTCATAGAAATAGGCTGTCCATCTAAGTCTTCTTACGAAGGAGTCAGTTTTTTCAATTAGAAGTTTGGTGAATTCAGATTTACCAGGTATAGGAATGTCTTTAGTTGAATTGGTTATGTTGTAATAATCCATGTTGTAGAAGAAGAAAGAAGTAAAAGACCACCAAAAGGTATCCAATATGAGAGTAAGCGCTCAACCGTTAAGGAGCAAGTTAATGTAGGAGGTGAGTTTTATTGTAATACAATAAAGCAATGCAGATATCGGATGAGAAGCACTCTACAGTTTGTAGGACTGGAGTATACATAATATATAAGAACAAAAGATGGTTAAAAGAGTTCCATGTATTTTATTATGCGCATTTCAAAAACAAATATCATCATGCAATAATATTTGTGTTTTCATCAGATAAAACAGGAGGACATGATATGAAGGTTAAAAAACACTTGTGGATAGTTCAGTTTTAAATCAACATATGAGAGTTTAAAACTGAACTATCCACAAGTGTTTTTTTAACCTTCATATCATGTCCTCCTGTTTTATCTTATGAAAACACAAATATTATTGCATGATGATATTTGTTTTTGAAATGCGCATAATAAAATACATGGAACTCTTTTAACCATCTTTTGTTCTTATATATTATGTATACTCCAGTCCTACAAACTGTAGAGTGCTTCTTATCCGATATCTGCATTGCTTTATTGTACTACAATAAAACTCACCTCCTACATATATATATATATATATATATATATATATATATATATATATATATATATATATATATATATATATAGTAATAATTGTTTCTACTATTGGCACAGGGCCAGCAATTATTCCAGTGTATTACTGGTACTTTATTTTATCGACCCCGTAAGGATGAAAGGTAAAGTTAACCTCGGCAGGATTTGAACTCAGAATGGCAAGGGCCGTAACTCTATGCGTCAAAGCATGGCGTCCGACCCTCTACCGATACTGCCAATCCATCGCCCTATATATAGTAATAATAATAAATTTGAAGACTAAAATCCAAAGAGGGCTCGATAAGGATAAATATATATCAAACCTATAAGAACCGTAGAGCTAATACTTATTAAAATAACAGATTAAAGTTTAATCAAAGAATCGCTGCCTTCACCCTTAATGGGATCTTCTGAAACTAACAAAGTCAATCTGTAAACGCAGAAGTGGATATATCAAAAAACGTTGCAACCGGAGGAAGACAGGAAGACGATACTTTGGTTCGTGGAAACGTTCCCTGGCAAAGAACGGGAAAAAACGAATATAATACGTCATTAATAGGAGCGGTGAAAAACAATTACACGCAAAGACAGAACCACGTTTATGGTATAAAAGAAGTCGTAGACTAATGTTCTCTTAGATGGTTCATAGAGACGTTCTCTGGCAAAGAACGGAAAAAACGAAGATAATACGTCATATGTGGAACGTGGAGAACAATTGCACGCAAAGACAAAACCACGTAAATGGTATAACTGAAGTCGTAGACCAAAATTCTAACTAGGAAACCGAAAGAATCTCCGCTTCAGAGTTAAGAATAAAGTAAAAAATACAATACAGAGGTAATAGAAATTAAATAAATACATACACGCATGCAAATACGTACATACACAAGCATACGCGAAAACACTTGCCATAGGTATACAAAACCACGCACATATAAATATCTGTGTGTGCGTGTATACAAATAAATAAATAAATAAATAAACGTATATAAAAAAATACGTATATAACAAACGTGGTTCTGTCTTTGCGTGTAATTGTTTTTCACCGGTCCTATTAATGACGTATTATATTCGTTTTTTCCCGTTCTTTGCCAGGGAACGTTTCCACGAACCAAAGTACCATCTTCCTCCGGTTGAAACGTTTTTTGAAATATCCACTTCTGCGTTTACAGATTGACTTTGTTAGTTTCAGAAGATCCCGTTAAGGGTGAAAGCAGCGATTCCTTGCTTAAACTTTAATCTGTTATTTTAATAAATATATATATAGACAATTTTGTAACCAAACTCCGCTTTGGTTATTTTGGAGTGGTTTATTTCACACACACACGCACGCACACACACATGTTTATATATACGTGTGTATTAACCATTAAACAATATAAGCACGTGCTTAGGTCACCAAAGGAAAGGAAGATGGCGAGGAAGTAGGTGGCGTAGCAGTGTTTTCCAGTGTTATGAATTATAATATTTTTTACTTTTACTCTCAAATGCTAAAAATGTGTACCATCTCCTAACCATTTACGCGAAGGCCCGGCCCGTGGGTTAGTGTGTTGAGTTCACAATCATAATGTTTTGTGTTCATTTTGGGCCAGAGTAACACGCTGTGATTTTGAGCATGGCACTTTTACGTGGCTTTTCATGATAGGACTGGGACATCTACCATTAAAATACCTGAGATATGTTCTACGTGGTTACAACCTCGTAAGAAACCAGCTAAACGTACATAGGTGCGAATTGTAGCAACAGCAATATCATAAAACCGGGATCCCTATCATTAAAACAGCCAAGAAACCTATAAAATACAACCTCGTATGAGGGCAAACAAACATACCTACGTGTTAGCTGTAAATTTCGTTTTCTCTTTTATAAATTTAATGAGTCACACACACACACGTCAGGGTCGATTCAGTTGGAAACTGATTAGACCATTACTCAACAGAGTACTCGATACTTGGCTTAGTAGAGTATGTTGATATATATATATATATATATATGTGTGTGTGTGTGTGTTTGTATCCCGGGTTCAATCGGGGATAACCACAGTAAGTAAGGTACTCAATACATAGCAGAGTATAAATATTTAATATAGAAATGGCTTCTACACTACCAACACTGTTTTATTCGAAGGGCTTTCCTGATGATTTCCTTCGAATGAAACAGTTCTAGTCATGTAGAAGCAATTTCTATACTATATATATATATATATATATATACACATATATATGGCCGTTACTCTATGCTAATGTATAATATTATCAACAACAATGATATAAACATATATTTAACGTGATCGTGGCGGTCTGTCCTTGGGGGACACTAGAAGAAAACTGATCTTTTTAATCTGTTATATTATGTTGTGCACCCATTGTTTGGCTGTGATTAGGGCATATATGGGTCTTAATCTGGCTCTGACCTATATGCATGTATTCATATGTACTCATATTTACATACGTGCATACATTATATATAATTGTTTCTACTTTAGGCACAAGGCCAGCAATTACCCAGTGAATTACTGGTACTTTATAATGTAGGTGGATTGGCAGAATCAGTAGAGGGTCGGACGCCATGCTTGACGCATAGTTACGGCCCTTGCCATTCTGAGTTCAAATCCGGCCGAGGTTAACTTTGCCTTTCATCCTTACGGGATCGATAAAATAAAGTACCAGTAATGCACTGGGTAATTGCTGGCCTTGTGCCAAAAGTAGAAGCAATTATATATAAAATAGGGCGGGGGATTGGCAGTATCGATAGAGCGTCGGACAACATGCTTCGCAGCATAGTGTTACGGCCCTTTACATTCTGAGTTCTAATCCCGCCGAGGTTAGCTTTCCCTTTCATCCTTACGGGGCCGATAAAGTACCAGTAATGCACTGGAGTCGATTTCATCGGCTATCCCCTCCCCCTTCAGATTGCTGGCCTTGTGCCTAAAGTAGAAACAATTATATATATAGTGTAGGTTGTTAGGATCTATTAGCTCAATGGCTGAAACCCTTAGCTAGTGACAGAGAGATAGAAGGTTCGGCCACTGGCAACGTTTTTCTGTCTATATGGGGTATTTACCCGATTTTCTAAGCATTTTATAGCAACCGACTCTGTTGACAGTTATTTTCCTGCGTCTGAGCATATTACATATCACTATGAACTTCATAAACGCTCAGCGTTCCGGAAGTTCTAACCTTGCATACAATGTTTGTTTATATATATATATACACATGTATATTATACATACATATACACGCATATGTATGTACACACAAATACACGCGCATATATATATATATATATATATATATATATATATATATATATATATATATATATATATATATATATATATATATATATATATATATATATATATATATATATATATATATATATATATATATATATATATATATATATATATATATATATATATATATATATATATATATATATAGTGTGTGTGTGTGGCCGAGGGGTTACAGAATTGGATTCGCAATCGTGAGGATGTGGGTGCGATTCCCGAACCGGGCGATGCGTTGTGTCCTTGAACAAGACACTTTATTTCACGTTGCTCCTTCTACCTGGAGCTGCGACCGATAGATAGTGTTAGCAATTGGAAAGACCAATGGAAACATTGCTTCCTCGGTCCGATTTGACGAAAGATTTGTCGATATATGAGTCTTTGTTGTGTATGTATGTGTATATATATATATATATATCATAGATTGTGTTATAATGTAAAAATAGTCTTTTACAATTAAATAGCTCAAAGAAGGGAAACTTTCCAAGCCGTCTAATATAATTGGATATATGAGAGGGATGAACACAGATATAAGTATACATGTGTTCCAATTGCAAATGACCAAGTTAGCTAGGTTGAAAAATACTAATTTAAAACAATATGGTTTGCCTGACTCGATTTAACGTAATAAATCAATAAAAATAACAAACCTATATCGGGCAATAGCCTTTGATACCTGGACAGACCCAAAATCTGTTTCGCAAGAATTATAAAGTGAAAGCCAGAATTCCTGTGCTCATCTGTGGGTATCCAGGAAAATTCGTACCTTTCACTTCAAAGGATCTAAGAAGACTGAGAGATATGCTGATATAAACGCACATGTTGCAGTGCCTAGCGCGTCTCATACTCATGCCGCTAAAAATAGCAGCTGGGTTTATGAGACTAAGGTTAGCTCTACACATGGAGCCGAGAATATCATAGATTGAGTTAATTAGATGCAGGCCGAGGTTTTAGGTCGGGTCACCTGGATGAGGGTGTATGCTAAAAGAAACCGAAACATATAATTACTTCAGGATATAGCACTGATGATGTGTCCAAGTATAGGCATCTGCAGTGCCGGATTTACCATTGTGCTTAGGTATGCTTAAGCACAGGGCCCCGTTGGTCAGGATAGTGGTTGGGCATCTTCCTACCCCCACCCCCACAAAAAAATTTACGATGAATTTTTCAAATGTTTGGGGCCTCCTAACTTAACTAGCACAGGGCCTCATTTGTCCTAAGTCCGCCCTGGACATCTGTAGACAGGTCACCCGCATCAGGGTAAGATCCTCAGAAATACTCAGTGACTCCACAATACAAAAGAGATCATGTGTCCAAGAATCTGCATTTGAAGTCGATCACCTGGATGAGGGTGTATGTTGTAAGATCATAAGCACCAAGTGATTCCAGGTTACAACATTGATAATGTGTTCAAAGTTGTCCATCCGTGGAGGTGTGAGAACAACTTGTCTACTCGTCACGTCAAAAACGACGACAGTTTTATACATGATAAACAATGGTACGTCCGTTCAAAACGACAAGTGAAGATTAAATATTTATTATTTTGTGTTTTTTAATAAAACATTACACTTCGTTCTCAGCTAAAAAGCCGAAACCAAAAAAATTGACTCGACAAAATGCACCCAGTTTAGCATTGGTGACTCGAGAAAAAGCGCCCAGCTCAACCTTGGTGACACGTAAAAAAGCATCCAGTCCACACTGGTGGTTGTGTTCGTGTCACGACAAAAAGCATCCAGTCCATATTGCTGGTTGTGTTGGTATCACGACAAAAAGCGCCCAGTCCACATTGTAAAGTTGTCGTATTAGTGTCACAACAAAAAGCACCATGTCCACACTGCAAATGTAGTTGGCGTTAGGAAGGGCATCCAGCCGTAGAAACCAAATCAGAAACAGTTCTATATGAGTAAGACACAGTATCCTGATCTGACTTGTCCCACAACAGGACAACACGTCTAACCCATGCTAGCGTGGAAAAATGGACTTTAAACGACGACGATGATAATGATTAATGGATATTTACGTTGAGGTTCGGCAAAAATGAGTCACAACGGTGTATAAAAACATACAGACACTTGAGCTTTCAAAATGATACCTACGTTTTAAATCTTGTAATAGGCTTATTGATTCAATGAAAATGAAAGTGTCATTTTACTTATATATTACAACTCCAACACCGATTTTCATGTACCGTTGGATGCAGACGCATGCCAGGAGTTAACAAATATTCAAAAACAAATAAATTTGATTCTCTAATGTAAGACGTTTAATGAGTTATGCTCCAAACAGCATCTTAATAGTGAGAATGTTAGTTATATTACTAAATCCTTCCAATTTCTTAATTTTGTTTTCCTAAATTAATTGTAAACTGTTGCAAGGACACTTCCTATAGTTTCATTAGAAATGTTGTAACGAAAAGGTATACATGTATACATGTATACATGTATAAATGTATACATTTATCGAAAATCCTTCCATAGTAATTTTCTGTAAAAATCTTTGTTAAATCATACTCGGAATATGAGCATGATAATGAGATAGGTTATCATATTATTAAATCCATCCATATGTTTTATGCTTATCAAACTTAATTGAAAAGAGAAAGTTATATAAATAAATCCCTTCTGATTTTCAAAATTATTTCAAAATTATAGACAGTCTTTCGTTAGAAATATAGTAACGAAAGTTTTAAAATATTTTTCTTTTGTAAAAACAGTCCATTATAATTTTATGTACGGACTAGCTTAATAACAAGGAATCTAGTTATTTTAGTAAATCTTTCCAAATCCTTGATTATTTTCCAAAGGATTTGAAAGCCATAGGTAGTCTCTTTCATCATTAGAAATATGGTAACAAGAAGATTAACTAAGCTGCAGCCATTTTACTTTCTTTTAGCAACGTTAGTCATGAAACTAGCAATGAGTCGTCGGTTTAGAGGTTGGGGTACTTTACATAGCTTCTAAGCAGACGATCTAAATACTGAGAATAGAACTGGCCCCAATAAGTGCGTATGTATGTATGTTCTGGTTTTATAATTTTATAAATTTTTACCAATAGAGAGAGAGTCGGTTTCTAACATAGATACAGGACTCTCTCATTGGAATTTAAACATCAACTAGGTAGATATGTATGCATGTCTGCATGCATGCATGTGTATGTGTTGAGTTATATGTGTGCATGTGCATATGCTTTGTATGTGTACATGTGTATATGCAGTTATTCGATGCAGAATTTTTAGAATGTTATACATATTTTTACTGTTCCATTAATGGATTGTACTTGTAATCTCATAACTAGTCGTTTTCTTTCTGTTTCTGTGAAACCCAGCTTCTCAAGAAGTATGTATGTATGTGTGGATGTTTGTATGTATGTTTGTATGAATTTATGTATGTGCACAAGCATGTAAACCTTTCTATGTGTAAATCTATATATTTTGACTTCAGTCTAAGTTCATATACATATGTTTGTATGTCTATAAGTATGTATTTCAGTATAAGGATGTGTGTAGTACGTGTGTAAATGTATGTATGTTTGTACATTTGTATGAATGTGCGTATCTATGTACATATGTATGTCAATGCAAATATGAATCTGTATGAATCTGACTTCTGTCTATGTTCATACATATATGTTTCTGTCTATAAGTATGTATATCAGTATATCTATGTATGTGTGAAATCTGTTTTGTCTTCTGTCTATGGTCATATACATATGTTTGTATGTCTATAACTATGTATATCAGTATATGGATGTATGTACGTGTGTAAATGTATGTATGTATGTATGAATGAATGTACATATGTATGTAAGTGCATATGTGAATCTAGTTTGTCTTTTGTCTATGTTCATATACAAGTTTCTGTGTCGATAAGTGTATGTATGTATGTATGTATATAGAAATAGACAGGCTGGATACCCGATTGCGCGGTTAAACCACTGGGAGTGAAGGACCTCTAGCCTTTGTCAGGGCATTCTTCTAGAAGGTAACTCAGGAAACTGGCATAACTCCGATATAAAACCTACGGCTCAGTAGTTACCGATGATGTTGATCTTTTCTTCTTTTCGGGTTATAACTACTGTCGCTCAGACAGTGGGATTGGCTCAGTGCACAGTCTTTCCTCACTTTAACAAAAATATTCACGCACAGGCATTGCACGATAGCATTAGTTAGTAATTATTAATAATGTTATATCGTGCAATGGCCATACTCGATAACGAGAGGGCAGCCATCATGTATGTATGTAAGCATGAATGAATCTGTGTTTTGATTTATCCATATATGTATACATATATATCTATATATATTCTAGGTTTATTATTTTGTAAATTTGCTAATAAAGAAATCATTATTTTATAAATTTTTACCAACAGAGAGCCAGTTTTTAACATAGATACAAGACTCCTTCATTGGAATTTAGTCAACATCAATTAGGTAAATATGTCTGTGTTTGTGTGTGTAGATGTATGGATGTTATTTCGTCTACGTGGCTCAGTGGTTGGAGCATTGTTCATGCAATCATGAGGTTGCGAGTTCAATTCTTGGACCCAGAGATGCATTGTCTTTGAGCAAGGCACTTTATTTCATGTTGCTCTAGTTCACCCAGCTGTAGAAATAGGTTGTAATGTCACTGGTGCCAAGCTGTATCAACCTTTGCCTTTCCCTTGGATATCATTGGTGTCGTGGAGAGGGAAGACTAGCATGCATGGGTGACTGCTGGTTTTCCACAAACAACCTTTCCTAGATTTGTGTCTCCGAAGGGGAACTTTCTAGGCACAAATCCCATAGTCATTTGTGACTGAAAGGGCTTTAAAAGGACCTGTATGAGTACATGTACATATTTCTGTATCTATACGTGTGTGTATGTTATTAGATGCTAAATTTCTGAAATGTTTTACGTTTCTTTCCAATTCCATTAATGGACAGTACTTGCAACTTCCTAACTGTTATTTCTGGTTCTGTGAAACCCACCTTCTCAAGATTTGTACCGAGGCAGTTAATAACATACCCAAGTGCCCTAATGACCAGAGGTACAAATCTAAAGGTGTAATCAGGGAGGAATATCTGTAGATACCTCATTAGTTCAGCATAAATATTCCCCCTTTTTGCTAAATGTTTAACATTATATTAATATCTGCTGGACATGCATATTTTTTCTATCCCATATCACTGAATTGTTTATGTTAACATAACAAACAATTGTGAAACATTCCACTGATACTTTTTCATATTATGTGTGCCCTCAATATCGCTGTGAAGGTGCATGGCTTAGTGGTTAGAGCATTGGGCTTGCAATCGAAAGGTTGTGAGTTCAATTCTCGAAACGGGTGATGTGTTGTTTCCTTGAGCAAGACACTTTATTTCACGTTGTTCCAGTTTACTCAGCTGAAGAAATGAGATGATAGGACTGGGGTCCCTATCATTAATTCACCCAAGGCACCTCCAACGAGATATGCCTTGTCACACACAACATCGCTGTGACAATTTATATTTTCATCGTCAGTACTTTTTTTTCGATAGATTGTATTGTATAGTGTTTTGGTCATTACATCATACCTCATAGACAGATAGTAGTGTGATGACATCTTTGGACAGTTGCTTACGATGTGAGGACATCCTTGATGTTTATTCCACAGTATCTGCATGTGTTTGTTTTGCTTGCATTCCTATGCCTTTTGTGCATCAGGTGTTCCATTATTATTGCTGTTCTTAGATTGCAAAACTTATCCTTCAAAGTGAGAATTAATATACTGGTTACTGGGCTAAGATAGACAGCTTTGCTTATCTAGATTGCTTTTACTTTGAAGATTTCTGGCAGCAGAGCTATGCATAACTTCTGATAAGCGTGGTTTTCATCCATGGTTTCCTTGCGGTATTACTTCGCAATTTGCCTGGGTGTGTGTTTTTGGTTATCAAGCAGGGAATATTTATCAAGAAGTTCCTTACCAACTTTCATGATGTTATCTATCTGCCTTGTGTAGACAGACTTGTTCTGGGAATGGGCTTCTATGCTTGGTAGTTAGATGTTCTCAGAAGGATATGATGTCTCATTTAGGTTCTCTGTGGCTCCGATTGTGTGTGTGTGTGTGTGTGTGTGTGTGTGTGTGTGTGTGTGTGTGTGTGTGTGTGTGTGTGTGTGTGTGTGTGTGTGTGTGTGTGAATGTACGTATATACATCAGACCCCTTTGATCACGAATGACCATGTGATTTGCACCTAGGTTTCCCTCTGAGGCACAAGTCCGGGCAAGCCTCCCCTCTCCACGCCACCGATGATGTCTAAGGGAAAGGCTATGGCATCAGTGACGTCGCAAGTCTTTTTTACTGCTGTGTAAACTGGAGCAACGTGTCTTGCTCAAAGACATCGCATCACCGGTTCGAGAATCAAATTCACCACCTTTCGATTGCAATGCTCTAACCACTAAGCCATGAGCCTTCACATATATATATATAGACATATATATATATATTATGCTTTACCTAATATTACATCATGGTTGACTATACGTAAATGACCAGTTCTATCCAACGGTGAACAACCATACTTAAATGCATGCATGTATGTATGTATGGTGAGCTATTCTTCGCTTAGTTTTCCTCTGAACCCCCAGCCTTTTTAATTCTAACATTGAACTGGTTATCTTTTAAAGCAAAACACGTGGGCTGTTGAAGTTAGACGTCGTCTTGATTGTGATACCAACACAAGTCAATTGGTTCGAATTCCCTGGCTTATTCATCTCTAAGATAATGTTTACTGATGAGGGTGAACTGTCTTAATTTACTGATTAAATATTTTAATTATGGTAATTATTGTTTGTTTCTTTGTCACCCGAAACCACGGTATAAGCAAAATTAATTGGATTTACTACTTATAATGTAAGTAAAATTGCGTTTACTTTAAAGCGTATTTTTGCTTACTATAATTTATTTTACTAGATATAAATATTTTATCGATCGAGACAATTTATTTCGATTTATATGTATATATATTGCTATGTGTACTTAATGACTTGTAATTACAATGTCCTTATTAACCAAGTCTGGTGGTGTTGTGACAGTTACTTATATAGCCACGTACTTCCAATAGTTATAGGAATATGTTTGCATGCATGTGAGTATGTATGTACATGTGTGTATGTGTATGCATGTGTCTATGTATGCCCCAAAGGTGTGATGCTATTGTGGTTTGCTGGTGGTCGTCGTTGTGATTGCTGTAGCGATGGTAGTGATCTGGTACTTATGTATAAGTGATGGAGGTAGTGCTGGTAATAGTAGTTGTAGTGGTTGTGATACAGTAGTGATGTGTCAGGGGGTAGTGCTGGTAATAGTAGTTGTAGTGGTTGTGATACGGTAGTAATGATGGTTGTAATGCAGTAGTGGTGTTGGCGGTAGTGTGATAAAATAAAGTTGTAATAATTGTTTCTACTTTTGGCACAAGGCCAGCAATTATCCCAGTGTATTACTGGTACTTTATTTTATCGACCCTGTAAGGATGAAAGGCAAAGTTATAATGATTATAGTAGGGGCAATGATATGGTAGTAGTGATGATGAAGGTAGTAGTAGTAGTAGTAGTAGCAGTGCTGGTAATAGAAGCTGTAAGGGTAATTGTGGTGATGGTGGAGGTAGTGAGCATGATATGGTGTAGAGATGGTTTTAATAGTGGTAGCGGTAGTTGTGATGGTGGTGGTAGTAGTACAAGTGATTTTATATAGTAGTAGTATCAGTAGTAGTAGTGGTAGTAGTATCAGTAGTAGTAGTAGTAGTAGTAGTAGTAGTGATGGTAGCGGTAGTTGTAAAGGTAATGGTGGTGGTAGTTCAAGTGATTTATGTAGTAGTAGTAGTATCAGCAGCAATACTAGTAGTATTGGTAGTATCAGTAGCAACAGTAGTAGTAGTAGCAGTAGTAGTAGTGTAGTAGTATAGTAGTAGTAGTAGTAGTAGCAGCAGTAGTAGTATTAGTAGTAGCAGCAGTAGTAGTATTAGTAGTAGCAGCAGTAGTAGTATTAGTAGTAGCAGCAGTAGTAGTAGTAGTAGTAGTCTTGTTGTGGTATATTAGAAAGTAAAGCAGAGCGAAGATGAACTTACCGAGATCGCTTCGTAGCTGGATCTTTCATCACCATTGCCTCTTTAATCTCGCCAAACTTGCCAAAATACTCCCTGAGGCCATCTGTTGGGGGAGAGACGGATTATTCTATTATCGAAGTTGCTATAGAAGTGTGTTTGTGTGTGTAGACATGCATACACACACACACACATGCAATCTTGCATATATATATATATATATATATATATATATATATATATATATATATATATATATATATATATATATATACAGATTTATACATACACACACATATATATATATATATATATATATATATATTAATATATATATATATATATATACATATATATATATATATATATATATATACACACACACATATATATATATATACATATATACATATATATATACACATATGCACACATATATACACGCATACATACATACATACATACATACATACATACATACATACATACATACATACATACATACATAAGGTTAACTTGATGAATAATCGCGAAATTTGAAATTATGGTATCTTGCCCAAAACACAACGCGCCATGAGATCAACATCCGAAACACTGGGTCGTGGTATTGCTCAATAATTTAACGTGCTATGACTCCAACGAACTAACTACAAACGATTTAATTTATCCCTTTACTAATGAAATACCCTGCCAATTTGTTTCAATTAGCTGTGAAAAAAAGATTGAATGAAATTAAAGGTTTTAATATACATATAAACACTTCAAAAGGGAATAGTTTTCTATCATAAAAAAAAAACATGGGCGGTTCCAAGTGGGTTGGTAACAGAAACGGTCAGTATACTTGTAAAACATGCACTCATGCATACATACACAGAGGTCAGAACAGAAGTGAAGGATTAAATGGAACAGTTATGGCGCCATGAATTTTACTGTAAAGTGGCTCCAGTGTTAAGTTTAGTTACTTTCTTACTGTTGTTTTTAAATACGTCATGTGCATTTCACACACACACACACACACACACACACACACACACACACACACACACACACACACACACATATATATATACACACAGTTGTCCCCGATATTCGCTGGGAATACGTTTCTACGGCACCCGAGAGAAGAAACGCGAATATCGCACGTGGTCCATAAAAATGCCTATAAACGTCAAAATATAGCGTAAAATATAATGAAAAAGAAGAGGAGCGTCTTATGCGAAGGGGCGGCCAATAGGCCGTCAAATACGGTATATTGTGATTAATAATTAAGCGCTAACTTTTATTGCCACGAAAAAAAGCAATAAAAACCGCGGAGGATATTTACTATTCCCCGAATTTAGGTAAAACGGAAAATACCGTGAATATCGAAACCGCGAATACTGGGGTAAACTGTATGCATATATATATATATATATATATATATCGAAGGCGCGTGGCTGAGTGTCTAGATAATTGGATTCGCAATCGTGAGGTTGTGATTTCGATTCCCAAACCGGGCGATGCGTTATGTCCTTGGGCAAGACACTTTAATTCACGTTGCTCCTTATACCTGGAGTTGCGACCGATAGATAGTATTAGCAATTGGAAAGACCCATGGAAACATTGTTTCCTCGGTCCGATTTGACGAAAGTCGATCGACTGTAAAAAAATAAAATATATATATATACACGTATATTCGTCTATATGCGTGTAAACACGACCGGCGCTACAACCAAGCCAACTAGGTAGTCTTCTATGATAATCAGTAGCCAGTTGATAACATGGAAGTGATGTGTCCCTACCTTCACCACATCTTCCTCTATAACACTGTACTTTCACTGCCATCCGCATGTTGTCATTAATATGTCCCAGATTGGATGTTGACACAGACATCAGTCTGTCTATCCGACTGTCTGTGATCCTATCGATATATTATGTTATTATTTTACTGGTTTAGCTTAATAGATTTCAGTCGATCATTTCGACTCCAGTAGTTATTTTTTCAAGTCTGTTATTTATTTTATCTATCTCCTTTTCTCGATCCCCTAGGTTATGAGGTATAAACACACACACACACGTGGGGGAAAAGGGAGCAGAAAACACGGAAGACAAACACAAGGATGATTCTCTCTCATCGGCTGTCTTCTGTGGATCATAGTTTCTAATGTATTAGCGACAGTATATATATATATATATATATATATATATAATTACAACAGTGACATAAATAGATACATAAGTTTCGTTGAGTTTTTGCTCTTACCCTTGGATATTTCTACCAAAATTTTACTACAGTATATATATATATATATACGATATTAACAAATGGAAACTATATTTATAAAACCATATTTATTTCATTATACATATTTCAAGGACACCAAGTTAAATTATGGTGTGCTTTCATCAGATAAAATATAATATAGATCAGTTTTATAAATAAATATTGACATACCCTTAAAAAATGCAACCATTACTGTTGGAAGCTCTCGGATATCATATGATGATGATATATATATATATATATATATATCATCATCATCATCGTTTAACGTCCATCTTCCACACTAGCATGGGTTTGGACGGGAGTTTTCCCACTTGAGGCAAGAGTGGTTGTCTTGCTCGAATAGGACTGTCTGGCGGGTGTTCTACGGCTGGATGCCCTTCCTAACACCAACCACGTTTACAGTGTGGACTGGGAGGTTTTTACCGTGTTATCTACACGGCCACATTACAGCGTGGACTGTGTGTTTTTTTGTCGTGACACCTACAACGACCTCATTTGGTTCGGACTGGATGTTGTGGTACCAACATAACTTTACATTGAAAGGGGTGGCGTGGATGGGGTGGGGTAGTGGGACGGGTTGTATTTTTGTTAGAGGTGCCTACTGACTGTAGTAGGTTTCACTTTGTACTTAGGTAAGGCGGGTCTTCAGTATTACTGTGTAGCGCCAAAGATATCGGTCCAGTGACATTGTCTTGGAGAGGTGTAAGTGTGTGAGATCGGAATTTATCAAGTCGTCCCAGGTTTTTCTGGGTCTGCCTACTCCGTGGCTACCGTCTACTTTTATTGCCCTGCACTTTTTTATACAGCTGTCGTCTTTCATGCGCATCACGTGACCATACCAACGTAGTCTTCTCTCGAGTAAACAACATCTGATCCCTCTTATTTCTAATTTTTCCCTTAGTTCATTTATGCTTTGCCGTTCACGTATATTACTATTACACATCCAGCGGAGCATGCAAGCTTCGTTCCTCTCCAATCTGCGTATATCCTCTGCACACAATGCCCAGGTCTCACTGCCATGTAACATTGCTGTTCGTATGCAGGCATCATACAGCCTACCTTTCATTTTTAGAGAGAACCCTTTAGCGGCTAATAGTGGTATAAGCTCTCTGAACTTTTTCCATCCAGTTCTGACTCTAGCTACTGTACTTTCAGAGCACCCTCTAACACTGCTGATTTTGTCACCCAAGTAACGGAAGGTGTCCACTATTTTTATAGAACCATCTGTGCAATGGAATGAGCTAGTATTCTGTGGGCACTTGCTGCTACTTATTGCACCAGAGCACCGGCCACATATAAAATCTATGTTCTTAGTTTGCTTACCTGTGATCCCACTACATCTTTTATGCACCCATACTTTGCATTTGGGACATAAAATAGAGTTTCTACCTACTCCTTTCCTACACACTGAGCATGGCCATTTCCCGGATGGGACCGGTGCCCTATTTTCCTTCCTACAAACTATCTATATATATATATATATTAGAGCAACATATGATATATGAGACTAGAGCAAACATCACGGGCGCTCTATCTCAAAATTATTTTTGAAAAGCATTAGAAATGCGCAACCGATAAAAACTTAAAACTAAAACTGAATACTAACCAATACTTATTACTAATTTTTACTTATTCCTAATTAAACTATTTTTCAGTGGGAAAAATTCGTCAGCATTTTCTTTTCCTAATATATATGTATATATATATATATATATATATATATATATATATATATATATATATATATATATATATATATACAAATAAAGATTCAGCGAGAATCGCATTTCGGCGGGCAGGAGAAGCGAAGCGAAACGCAAAAATCAGAAATGATACTGGCAAAGTGGTCAATAGTTAAAAACCAGAGCTAAACAATGTGTTAAGAAGCCATACAAAACTAAAAAGGTGGTCAAGAAGGCATTAACCACCCAAGCCAAAAAGCAAATCAAGCTAAACAGGTCAAAGCAAAATAAATGATAAAATATATATATATAAATGGAATAGAATGAAACGAAATTTCATTTCTCACTCTTAGTACGGCACTTACTTAAATGTAAGTATGTATACGTACATACATATATGTATACAGACGTACAGTAGTATGTATATATATACACACATGCACATATATATATATATGCACGTATCGGTTTACCGAACATTTATTATAATGCTCGGTTTGTTTGTTTGTAAACAAACAAACAGCCCGAATTACGCCGTACAGTGTTTAGGCAACCACGTCACCTATTTGTTCAACACTGACACAGGAACGATGTACTAGTTTCAAGCTTATTAGCTATCGTCAGCATCGTATACCTTCCTGCCAGATGGTTGAACGCCTGAAAGTATATACTTTCCTTATGCATATTAACGGCTGAGCAGCCTAATTTGCATATCGAGTCAGTACAGTCGGCCGGGCACACCGAAAACGATAAATGGAATAGAATGAAACGAAATTTCATTTCTCACTCTTAGTACGGCACTTACTTAAATGTAAGTATGTATGTATGTATACGTACATACATATATGTATATATATCCTTCTATATCCATCTCTCTATTCTTTTTCTGCCCTTTTCTCAGTTCTTAATACTGCCCTACCCTCCAAGCCTTTGTCTCATTCTTTTGTGACTTGACTGTCGACCTGGTCAATTCCTTTCCTTGAGTCTCTCCTATTATATTAGCTTTACAGCTATTGCTCGAACAAACTTGTATTAATTTAATCCATTTCTTCATTTCTATTCCAGTTACCCACCCACATTTGTGCTGCTTTAGATTTGGTATGTAGATATTTCTTCTTGTATTGGTTTGTGTTTATTTTGTCCAACGTCCATTGTGTTTTCATCCCGAATAGCTATCCGTGGATTCAGTTGATGCACTGGGGTGAACTGGGGGGTCATGTCTTATAAAGCATCCGAAACTATAATGATCACCAGTAGATAGCCGATGAAAAGGAAAATAATTGTTTCTACGTTAGGCACAAGGCCAGCAATTACCCAGTGCATTACTGGTACTTTATTTTATCGACCCCGTAAGGATGAAAGGCAAAGTTAACCTTGGCGGGATTTGAACTCAGAATGGCAAGGGTCGTAACTCTATACGTCAAAGCATGGCGTCCGACCCTCTACCGATACTGCCGATCCAGGAAAATAATGACTTCACTTGCTGTTGGTATTTTATAACAATTTAATTTAGTAATTTTTACAATTTCATAATTTTATAATTTTGCTATGGAGATCTAATAATTGTTTCTACTTTTGGCACAAGGCCATAAATTAGCCCAGTGCATTACTGGTACTTTATTTTATCGACCCCGTAAGGATGAAAGGCAAAGTTAACCTCAGGATTTGAAATCAGATAATAAAGGGCCGTAACTCTATGCTGCAAAGCATGGCGTCAGACACTCTACCGATACTACCAATCCACCGCCCTGGAGATCTAATAATAAGTTCTTTGTTAACTTCGCTGTAATATTTTTTTTCTCAAATCCTGGTTAACTTTTTGGAGAAATTTCTCTCATTCGTAGGTGGCGATTGTCAAACGATATACATATATATACTTCGTTTTGGGGATATCGAGATAAAGATTATATCTATACTCTGAACACAATACTCCGACTGATTATAGAAGCTACAAATAGAAATAAAGTTCGACCAAAATTGAATAGAAAGCATGAATGGAATAATACCAAACTCACAACAAGGCCAAATTTTTAAGATCTTCTATATGTTTCGATTCGAAGTAACCTCTATGAATTAGATACCTTACAATAATACCAACGACGTAGAAAGCATTGATGACTAAGGACAATATAGATAGACACACCAGAAAAAAAGCTAATAAGATACTTAAACAGACTGCTCTCCCCCGCCACACACGCATGCACACAGACACACATCATATGTAGAATACAAAAATCCGGATAACAACTAACTAGTGACAAGTGGGAAAGAGAGAAAATAAGAAAATAAAACAACAGTAGTCACTGAAGAAGTCACAGAATGTGTGACGAAAGGGCTTTGAAAATCAACTACTAAACAACCGTCCGGTTATTAAACTAATTGACGGGAAATTATAATAATAAATTAAAGTGAAACTCCATGGTGCCTATGTTTCTATTGACAGCATAACTCCACCAAAAGTATAACAATAAACACACACACACACACACACATTACTCAGTAACGTGTTCCAGTCGATAGACTGAGGCCATGCTGGGGCACCTCCATTGTGTTTGTACTGTTTATATGATGCACTTAGCTGTAACATATAATTTATGCAGGTGTTACAGGCAGAACCACCCCTGGGTATTTACTTATCTAGGCAAGCTCTAAAATGTGTGCCTTCGTCTCCCAGTTGTACTACACACTCTCCTAGCTGATGAACTTAGATTTTGTTACTTCTTCTGAGCACACTAAGGAAATTACGAAGCCTGCATTTTCTACTTCATAGACCACACTCACCTACGCCATATCATATTACAGGTCATAACGCTATACACCCCCTCCCTTTCCCATTCCACAACTTGGGATATTTCCACAACGCTGCTACCTGACAAAAATATTTAGCGATTTATTTATTGATCGCAGGAAATTATTATATATTTAATTATACAAAATAGCGGATGGGGGTTCATGTAGAGTGTTGTAGTGAGGGAGGGGGGGGGGGCTTGGTGAAGCTAGGGACATTTGATTTTATGTTATCAACAGGCTCCTGATTACAAACTGTCCCCCCCCCACCACACACACTATATATATATATATATAGTGTGTGTGTGTATATATATATATAGTGTTTTGCCACGGCAAAAAAGCACCCAGCCCACACTGTAAAGTGGACGTGTACGCGCCACGGAAAAAGCAACCAGCACTCACTGTAAATGAGGTTGGTGTTAGGAAGGGCATCCAGCTGTAGAAATCGACCCAGAATCAGTTCCCGTATGAGCAAGGCGTGGTCAACCGACCGGACACTGCCCACAACAAGACAACCCGTTTAACCCATGCTAGCGTGGAAGAACGGACGTAAAACGGTGATGATGATGATATATATATATTAATAAAAGATGGGAGGCCATATTGAGTTGATTCAGGTTTATTTAAAGCCCCGTTAGACACATTTCACCGAGGACTGTCAGTTATAGCCTCAGCTCTTCAGACAGCAAAACTTAAAATAAACATAGAAAGTTCCTAAGAAACATTTAAATTAGGAAAAATTAAATAATTTCCACGAAATAAATGTGCTTTTCATGATACAGGGGGCCAGCCGAACACATGGTGTTGTTTCTTCAACGGCCGGCCCCAGCAGAAATATGTATATATATATATATATAGAGAGAGAGAGAATAGATAGATCCGCTTCAGGTGAAACAATTGTTCTCGGTATGGGGAACTAACTGTTGTGTTACTACTTCTACCAAACTCGTCCCATGGACTGAGTGCTCAACCACTACGGATATTACCTTCCAGTCTTCTCTCTCTCTCTCTCTCTCTCTCTCTCTCTCTCTCTCTCTCTCTCTAAAACGAAGGAAGGGTGGTAAGGAACCTGATGGACCATAACGCACCAGAGTACTCAATACTTAGGGTAGTAGAGTGGGTAATAGGAAAATGTTTAACCCCGACGGCAGAGCTCAAGCCGTTTCGACGGCTATTTCTGGTCCAGAAATAGCCGTCGAAACGGCTTGAGCTCTGCCGTCGGGGTTAAACATTTTCCTCTCTCTCTCTCTCTCTCTCTCTCTCTCTCTCTCTCTCTATATATATATATATATATATTTTTTTTTTTTTCTTTTTTTTTCTGCAGGATTCGCAACCGGTAGATAGTATTAGCAATTGGAAAGACCAATGGAAATATTGTTTCCTCTATCTGATTTGACGAGCCCCACTCCACACGTTAAGCGAAAGAGGTCTGGCATCTTGTCGATCAACTGCTACATATATATATATGTGTGGGAGTACGTGCATTTGTATGTGACTGGTGTATGCCTATCTCTATTGTGTGACTATCTATCTCCCCATCTATAGACACCCAGACAGTGATAAATTGGTGCGCTTAATTTGCATATCAGTAAATAGATGCAGAAATATACTGGATTTACAGTAAGGCCTTGTTGTGTCAAAGCCAGACATATTACTGGAACAGCCCTTTCGACGGAATCATACATAGTTTCCACTTACACAATTCGTTAGCTTAGGTCAATCTGAAGCTATGTTAGCAGAAGTCTGTCATATGTATCCCACAGTGACTAGAGTGTGGTCACTATTATTAAAACACCTAAGAAACTTAGGTGATGCAGTCTTTTAGTAAGCCAACTAGACCTGCGTAAGTGTGAGCTGTCTATTCCATTAAAGTTTTCTTTACTGTGGTAACGAACTGTAGTATCTGAGCCGCACCGCCATATATGTATGTGTATATAAACATACATGCATACAAATATGCATGTGTTAGTGTATGTAAACATATATGCACATGTACACACATGCTCAAAAGACAAATATAGATAAATGTACTTTAAATATTTAGTTTATTTTAAATATTATGAGTACGGCCTTTGCTGTAGTGTTTGCTGCGTTTTTATCAAGATTTCCACTGTATGGAATATCTCTAGTTGCTGGATTATCAAGATGGCCAATCTTGCGTGGTAGAGAGAAATATACCAAGATACTTTTAAAACGTCTAAAGTGTAACTTGGGTTACGTTTCGTAAACCTTTTGAGGAGGCAGTTGTATAATCGTGATTAACCATGGCTTTGCACCCGGAAAGTATCTCTGCAGGGTGCAAGCTTGCGCAAGATGCTTTGTGGAAGACTAGCAGTCACCCATGCATGTCAGTTTCTCCTTTCCACGATATTATTCAAGGGAAAGGCAAAGATTGCCACCAGTGTCCTTATAGTAGATTGAAGCAATGTGAAATAAAGCGTCTTGCACAAGACCAAAGCACGCTGTCCAGGCCGGTAATCGAACTCATAATTGCAAGACCAACACACTTACCCCCTAAGCCTCAAGCCATAGATCTTTAAATACTGTTCTATTTCTGATAGGTTCCTGATGTGAAAGTTTGGGTAACGGACTGGTGGGATCTGACATTATCACCTATTCCCCTTACTAAAATATTTCTATCTCTTTTGCGACAGACAGATAAAGATTTGTTCCGAAATTTCACGAAAAGTTTCAAGTGTATTTATATGAAAGAATTTATTTAGGCTCGTAAAAAAGATAAGATTTAATAACAACACTAATACATTTTAAAACACTAAATGAGTATATATCACTCCTCATAAATTCTAGCAACATATACGTACGTGCCGACAGAACTAAAATATGTAAATGAACAAGAACATAGAAGAAAAGAAGCCTAAACACACATTACAAAATGACGAGACGAACTCTCTGGCAAGGCATTTAAATATAGTAGATAGCGTAGAAAATCTCAACCTACGCAAATCTTATTTAACGTTAAAGAACCAGAAGAACAACTTCACAGTTAATTTATAACGCAGATGCATTAATCACTTTGATACCAAACCACATAAAACCATCCTAGGTTCTGCGATACAAAACGGTTTGTTTTAAATTGCTTATATTTATCTAAAATTCTTCCATCAGAATTTTATCAGGGAGCCTTTGTTAAATCAGATTTTCAACATCAGCTTAATAATGGGAAAGTTAGTTATGGATTACTAAATCCCTACAAATTCCTACCAATTTTTAAAAGGATTTGAAAATCATAGGTAGTGTCTTTCATTAGAAATATGTCAATAAAAGGGTTAATCTAGCGAATGAATTCTATATATATTAAAATAAAACACGCAAGAAACATAACACTAATGGAATTGTTGTAGCACAACTTTCAAGTAGTTTAATAATATCAAAAATAAATTCAACTGCAGTTCGATATTGTAGAAATCTACCCATTTAGGTTGCAAAAAGACCCCCCCACCACAAAAAAAAAATAACCCTACCATCACCTACAACAACCAACATCAATAAGAAACAATGAAATACGGAGCAGTAATTTCAGATTTGGTTGGATTATGCAAACTACACACACCAGAAAACTAGATCTATTATTATTCGCATAGGATATAAAAAAAAATTGCTTACTCCCAGGATCTCATAACATGTATGGGTATGACACGGACAGACTAAAAAATACACTTATTTAAACCTTTAAAAATTTACGATTAAAGCAAATCGGAAAAGGGAAAATTTCATAGATTCAACACTATGCCTAAACTGAGTGAAAAATAATATGTATAAATGGGAGCTCTAATCACTCGTCTAGAATCATACATCACATTACAGACAAGGTTAGCAGACATATATCTTACACTATTATAAAACAGAGAAACATTCAATAAAACAGCCTCTCTGCTTCACTATAATAATCTAGCTGGCAGTGGCTTTAACACTAATCTGAAATATATAGATCAATCAACCCATAACAAAATGCCAAATTTAAAAATAGAAACATTATCTGATTTAAACTTCCCCATAGTTTAAATGTATCCATAACTTTAGTCAGGTCACTCCATACTCTTATTCAGTACACACTTCTCTTCACACATATCTCGCAAGATCTTCAGCAACATTTCAGTTACGGCCAGCTATTGTTGTATTAATGACACATGATTATAAAGCAGAAATAACAAGCAAATATCTATAAAGAACAGAGAAACAAACCAACCAACCCGAATAACATTTCAGAGACACGACTAAGTGTTCTCTCAACGAAAAACAACTGTCAAATGAAATAGTATATACAAAGCAGATGTAGAACCAGAAGATCATTCAGCAAATAGAAATATCGAGAGAAATGTGAAGGCGCGTGGTTTTTAGGGTTAGTGTGTTCAGATGACAATCGCTAAGTCGTGACTTCATTTCGCTTGAGCAAGTCACTTATTTTGCGCTGCTTTTGACTACATCGGACAGCGAAAAGAATTGTACGTTGTAATTTAAAGACCAAAACTTGTCACCCCCTCACACACTGCCACGTTGAATCTTCCTGAGAAATACGTTATGGGTGCATGTGTCCCCAACAGGCGGCAAAATGAATTGTACGATGTAAATTAAAGAGCACACTTTGTTACACACACACACACACACACACACACACACACACACACACTCTGCCTAGCTGAATCTTTCTGAGAATTACGTTACGAGTAGATATGTCTCTGAAATGTTCACTCACTTGCCTGTTAATTTCACGAACAGGCTGTTGCGTTGATCGAATCAACTAGAAGAATCGTTCCCGGAATCGATTACGGTCGTACACACAACACACGTATATCGAATTGACCCTAACCACCTTTAAAGCTAGACTCACACAACACGTTTATTTGTTTAAATCCAGAAATAAGTGCAAAGTAACATATTTAAAAAAGAACAAAAACAGACGAGAAAACATTAACACGATGAAAATGGAGTATTGTTGTAAATCAAAAGTATAGAATGATGACTGTAGCCCACTTTTAACTTCGTGCTACAATAATAATAAAAACAATCCTCAAGATCTTGATTATGTCTGGCTGTATTTCAAACAGAAGGTTTTATAAACCGTAAATGTTTTTGTAATGATAGAGGCGACGAATTGGCAGAGTCGTTACAATGCTTTGTAGTATTCATTTCGGCTCTCTGCTCTCTAAGTTCAAATCTCACCGAGGTCGAGTTTGCCTTTCATCCATTCAAAGTCGATGAATAAAGTACCAGTCAAGAACTGGGGTCGATTCTTCCTCTATACCTCTTTCTCACTTCCTTTCTCTCACTCCGCCAGGTATCAAATATGCCCTAGAAACGCCTTATGATTCCTCAGGAGTTACGGGTCCTTACCATACCATAATGTTGGATAGAATGCTTCGTAGTATTCGATCCAGATTTCTACACTCTGAGTACAAATGCTGTCGAGGTCAACTCTTTCATCCTTCCGGGGTCGACAAATAACGTCCTTGTATAATTCTGATGTCGAATCTTCCACTATATCTCTTTCTTACTTACTCTTTTTCTGTCTCCCTCTTTGGAAGCAATCATCTGTGTTCACACCCGGTGAGGCAGGCATGTCAAAAAAAGGATCCCCCGAGAGACACATGGGTCATATATGTGTTTTCTGAGGGCCACACACGACAACTAATTGCGCACATTACGAAGATAAAACATGCTCGCGCTGTAAATACCTTCCAGCAGGTTGCAGGTGTGCCTGAAATATGTGTGTCCGTGGTGTGTTTGACATGTCTGTGGTGAGGAATAGGCTCAGCCATGTTTAAATGTCACAACCGGGTCTTTACAATTCCACCAAAGATAAAAACCGAACAGAACGGAACAGAAATGTGTTCATTTCCAAAATGAAAGCAACTGAGACGAGCTACCAACTTATACGGTGCCACAAAGTAGTTTATATATATATCTTCGGTTCTGATAAACAAGGGAATGACTACATATATATTCTGTCATTACCATAACAGAAGTCCGACGAGCTTTTGCTTCCAGAGTCGGGCCAGATCGATCAGATCGAACCTTGAGCTGATCAATCGCAAAACACGCGCGTCACTACTCAATAAACGTAATAAAGACCTAACAAATCGTTTTTTATTATTATTATTAGTGTGTGTGTATATATATATATATATATATATATATATATATATATATATATATATATATATATATATATATATATATATATATATATATCTTACATCTCTCTTCACCACCGGATCTTGTTACCCGGAGAATTACCCATCTGCATGGTTGAGGCTTCCAAAACGGCCTAAAGAAAATATATCATATATATATATCATATATATATATATATATATATATATATATATATATATATATATATATATATATATATATATATATATATATATATATATATGTAAGAGGTGAGTTTTATTGTAGTACAATAAAGCAATGCAGATATCAGATAAGTAGCACTCTACAGTTTGTAGGACTGGAGTATAAATAATATATAAGATCAAAAGATGGTTAAAAGAGTTCCATGTATTTTATTATGCGCATTTCAAAAACAAATATCATCATGCGATGACATTTGCGTTTTCGTCAGATAAAATAGGGAGACATGATATGAAGGTTAAGAAACACTTGTGAATAGTGCAGTTTTAAATCAACATATGTTGATTTAAAACTGCACTATTCACAAGTGTTTCTTAACCTTCATATCATGTCTCCCTATTTTATCTGACGAAAACGCAAATGTCATCGCATGATGATATTTGTTTTTGAAATGCGCATAATAAAATACATGGAACTCTTTAAACCATCTTTTGATCTTATATATATATATATATATATATATATATATATATATATATATATATATATATATATGAGGATGGATTCAGTTTGAAACTGGTTAGACCATTACTCAACAGAGTACTCGATACTTGGGGTTGTAGAGTATGGTTATACTATAAAGAGTCGGAAACCGACGAATTAACTAGTGCTGTTTCAACAGCTCGTTCAAATTTTAGACTCGTCTCGAATTAGCTTTTGAAACGGCAGGCGCTCAGCAGTCGGGTCTCGACTCTTTTCTTTATAAAATATATATATACATATGTATGTGTGTGTGTGTTTATTTGTCGGGGCTCCATTTATTATTCAGCTTGGATCGCAAAGAGTTAAAAAAATAAAAATATTTTTAATCCAGTCTACTCCCACCTCCAAAGGTTTGTAAAGTCGAGCTTCACATTAAGTAATTCTCCTCTTCATTAAACACACACGCATGCAAAGAAACATACAGGCATTTCAAAATTCATATATATTCACACACACGCACGCACGCACACACACACACACACACACACACACACACACACACATACACACATACATACACACATATATACATACACACAGACGCATACATAAACAAGGGTGCGCGCACACAGTTGTTTTATGTGAAAAACAAAACATGCACTGGATTAAGATATATGTCTATCTGCCTGACTGTATGTATGTGAGTACATGTACTCACACACATGCTACGCCCTCCCACACACTGACATACACGAAGAAGTGTTGTATTTAAAGAGTTGTTGGTTTGTCAAGCTTAGTTGAGGTCAAGGAAGGCATTTCTATTTAGGCCAACGCACAGTAAAATGTCCGCTTTATTCACATCACAGACCAGCTTCTGTTACTGTCGCTACTACTACTACTACTACTGTTGCTACTGGTGTTATCGTTGAGTGTGGTGGCTGACGATATACATATGTACATCATGTCGTTGATGTTATATATATATATATATATATATATATATATGTATACGCGCGCACACACACACAGCAATGTGCGGCGTGAGTTTGTGTGGGTGCTTTTCATACGAACACGCAGACACACACACTCGTATACATATATACACTTTCATACATAGACCTCTCTCTCTCTCTCTCTCTCGAATGTTATCTGTAGCATGTTATGCGTACGCACACCAGGTCTATATTATTATATATTTATATACTGTATACATATATGTATGTACGTATACATGCATACTTACATTTAAGTAAGTGCCATACTAAGAGTGAGAAATGAAATTTCGTTTTCATTTTGTTTCAATTTATCGTTTTCGGTATGCCTGACCGATTTAACTCACTCAATATGCAAATTAGGCTGCTCAGCCGTTAATTTTCATAAGGAAAGTATATACTTTCGAACGTTCAACTATCTGGCAGATGGGTAAACGGTGCTGATGATAGCTAACAAGCTTGAAACTAGTACATCGTTCCTGTGTCAGTGTTGAACAAAAAGGTGACGTGGTTGCCTTAACACCGTATGGCATAAATTCAGGCTGTTCAGTTTGTTTACAAACGAACAAAGCGACGTTAGCGCCGCTAAACTGATACGTGCATATATGTATGTGTACCTGTATGCATATGTATATGTATATGTATATATATATATATATGTGCATGCTACTGTACGTCTGTATACATATATGTATGTACGTATACATGCATACTTACATTTAAGTAAGTGCCATACTAAGAGTGAGAAATGAAATTTCGTTTTCATTTTGTTTCAATTTATATATATATATATATATATATGTAGTCATTAATTTATACAACCTCCTGTCTTATTGCTTTGTGATTACACACACACACACACACACACGCGCACACACACACACACACACACACACACACACACACACACACACACACACACACACACACACACACACACACACACACACACACACACACACACACACACACACACACACACACATATATATGAGTCCCGGGTTCAATCGAGGGTAACTACATTTTTAAAAGTTCTCAATACAAAATTGTAAGCATCAAATTTAATATAGAAATAGCTTCGGCGTGACTAGAAATATTTCATTAAAAGCAGATCAATAGGGGACTTTCCTGATGATTTCTTTTGATTGAAACAGTTCTAGTCCCGTAGAAGCCCATCTCTCTCTCTCTCTCTCTCTCTCTAATCAGATACTTGGAGTAGTAGAGTGGGTAATATGAAAGTTCGGATCTAGCTGTCGAAACGGCCGAAGCTCAATCGTCGGATTCCTGAATCTTTATATATATATAGATATGTTTATCCCGGGTTCAATCGGGGGTCACCACAGTAAGTAAGGTACTCAATACAAAAAAGAGTATAAATGTTTAATATAAAAAAAGCTTCTACAGGACTAGAACTCGGGAGAAATCAGCAGGAAGCATCAGAAATCATCAGGGCTTCTCCCGAATGAAACATTTATATATATATATATATATATATATTCAAATATATATATATATATATTTGAATATACCTTCAACGTTTAGATAGATGTTTCATGATATTCAACTGTTATCATCAGGTTCGACATTATATTCTCGTGAGCGGATGAGAGTTGAGCAACTTGAAACACTGGGTTGAAATAAAATCTACACGTGTCTGCATACATATGCAATGGGAAACCATACCTGAAACTGCGAAGTTAATGTCAGAAATTAAATCGTACACTCGGCTTACACTTATTGAGTGCTCATTTTGGTAATGTTTGAACGTTTGAATATACTGTTATTTAAAATACCCACTTCAGTATATATATATATATCCAGTGAACTTCCAACCGTCAAGGTTGTTCTTTTGCGGGTATGTCAACATTTATAAAACAAATTTTGTATTTTATCTGATGAAAGCGCACCAAAATTTGCCTTGGTTGCCCTTGAAATATATCTAATAAAATAATTATGGTTTTATAAATATAGTTTCCATTTATTAATATAATGTATATATATATATATATATATATATATATATATATATATATATATATATATATATATATATATATATATATATATATATATATATATATATATGGCACCGTTGAATATTTATATTCAAACTCACCCTACGGACTTGAGTTGCTCTACACCTTGGATTTTTATTTACCTATATATATAAGCAATAACTAAATAAAAATCCAAGGTGTAGAGCAACTCATGTCCGTAGGGTGAGTTTGAATATAAATACCAGATACGCACGTTTCGTTGATCGTTGATGACCAACTTGCTCAACCTGTGCCGTTCTTTTTCATCAGCACAAGATGAACAATGAAACGTACATACCTGGTATGGCACCTTTGTAGTATTGACCTACCCGTCTCCTTAATCTTTCTATTTCTTCTTCAATTTCCTCATTCTTTCTTCTGATGAAGGACTAGTGTCCGAAACATTAAGACTCTTTTCCTACTATATCAAGCGTAAAACTATTAATATATTTCTTCATTGTACTCTGTCGTTTGCTTTTTTACTGTTTGCCTTTTGCATATTTATATATCCTCATTTGAGTCAATAGACTAGACAATGGTCAAGGATGAGGATATCTTCATGTCTGGTTATCGATCTCTGTTAGTCGAACTGGTAAGCAGCAGGACTTAATCAAACTGCTCACAAATTCCACTCAAAGAACATTGGCCAATCCCAATCTATAGCAGAAGACACGTGACCAAGATCCACACGGTGGAACTCAAATGTAAACATGTGGGAACGAGGTTAATAATTTACAAACATGCTGTTTACACACACCCCCCCACACACACATGGTCATGTTAGTAGATAAAGATTCCTTCTGATGAACGAATTCAGGCGCTTCTGTTAAAATCGTCTAACTTCGTGAAACCTTGGGTAATGGAATAATTATATTGTGTTGTTTATTACATAATTAAATAGCTCTGTACAATACATAGAGCACTCTTCTTTCCTTTACCTTTTCCACGGAAATACTTAATAAATACACACACACACATATCTATGTGTTCGTGTTAACACTTGAGATTATAGTATAGGTTTAGTAATGTGTAATGATATTTTTAGTAATTTTAATAGTGCTGGTAGTAGTTGTAGTAATTCTGGTGTTGTAGCTATAATTATGGCAGTGGTAGTGGTGAGTAATGGTATCTGTAAAGGTGTTGGTCATGTTAGTAGTGATAGTAGTTGTAGCACTGGTACTAGTAGTAATGTTATTGGTAGTTATGTGTCGGTGGTAAGGGATGTAATATAGTGGTGAAACACGTGACTTTTAGTAATGGTAGCTGTAGTAGTAATGGTGGCAATGATCCCAATAGATAAGAAGTATTATTATTATTAGTAGTAATGGTAGTAGTAGTAATGGTAGTAGTGTCGGTGATAGAAAATAAACACTAAGCTATGCAAAGCTTACATAATCTTGTCTTTCATTCTTTGAAAGCTGTGTGTGTTATTACATTTATAAACATATACATTTATACGAGTATATACATATGTATATACGTATGTACTTATATACACATACATACATAAATGTTTCCATATTATATGAGTGAATATATACATATATATATATTTATATACACATCCGTATGTGTATATATGGATGAATATATATATATGTACGTATGTTTGTAGGTATGTATGTATATAATGTTATGTAAAGTATACCTTTCCTGATAAACATACACACCTTAACTTCACTGCGGATAGTAAACAAAATGTTTCCAGAAAAAAGTATTCATTTTTTTCGTGATAGAGAACGTTAGACCAATCTAATAGTTTCTTGCTAAACCTTCGTTCACCCACGAAGAGATTCGTAGCTCAGAACTACTTACTGTCTATACACACCTCTGACGCCATTAAATTGGCCATTTTAATTTTCATAATAGGGTATATGCTAATACCACTAAAAGGGTATGTCTAATTTACATAACAGAGCATGCGATAGTAACTTAAGATTAAATTAATTCTTAGAACGCCACTAAAATGGATAGTCTAATTTGCATAATAGCGCATACACTGACAATGTGTATTATATAATTACTGGGACTCCACGAAAATAATCAGGCTCATTTTCATATTTAAGGTATGCGCGGACAATGGGGATTAATTAATTAATGGTGTGCTATAGAGCTAGTTTTTCGTCTTATTTTGTTTGGCTAAATTGAAATGAAATACTAGGTATGTCTTTTATATAGACATAAAACTGTTTGCTCCATGCTGTGGAAAGTAAATAATCCATGTGGACAGTAGTTTGGTATTGTTTTCTCTGAGGAAGCTCTAAGATGTTTAGAAACTAGTCGGATTGATCCCGTTTCAATACCTACTGAGAAATATTACCTGTGTGTGTTTTGCTATTTTTATTATTCACAGCGAGACTAAATTGTGTAATTATGAAAAGAAGTTTATTTAATTCTATTTCAAATTATCTCCCCTAAATAGTATAGCGTTCGCCGTTCCATCGCCCTCTTCAATGCGTTATACGTAACCATGACACAAACAAATCAATAACAAGCCTTAAGCGTAGAACATGCAACAAGCGTAGAAGATACAGTCGCCATAATGGACACACTTGACGTGGTCGCGATATTAAGAAAAACCTAGAAAAACCTAGAAAACAACTAAAATTCAACATCTAGAACAGTACGGATAAAACTCTTAGCGATACAATGACTCCATTTCTTGGTATAAACACTCAGAAAATAACAGATACATCACGTCCATTTACACCGAAGGCACAAATAAATGCTTGTACTTATAGATACAGTGAATGTCAACATATGTGTACAAAATGTCAGAGGTAAAATCGTTAATTAGAAGAGTATTTAGATTCTTCCCTATAAATGAAACACTAGATAAAGAAATTTTCAGAATAATAGCAAAATACTATCCAACAACGGGTGTTCTAACAAACTAATAGATTAAGACAACAATACAAATACAATACATCAAATACCATGGAAACCACACCTATTAAAATTACATACACCACACATAAAGTGTATTTTATGGATCAACATAAAAGCGTATATATACATATATACAATATTGTCATTTAATGTATGTTTATTATACATAAACACATTGTATACGTTATTCATATACGCCTTTATCCTGGATCCCGTTACGTTAGTGCAACCTCTAATTGATACTAATCAGTATATGGATTAAATACATACAAACTATGAATACGTAGTAGGAAACCTCGTAAAACAGATCACAAAATCCATTACACCAGACATAAACTAATACTAATTCTATAAAGAAACACTTATAAACCTTCCTATGGAGAAATTTCTTATAACGAGCGCAAATTATTGGTTTTCGTATCACTTTCCGATCATTACCCCGTATAAGGGGTCGCTCAAACAACACATCCTTCGTTTACGAACATATCAAGATAAGAAATTGGGAATGGAATGTCTCATTCAACAAAAGGTGTGTTGCTACCGGTTTCACACGTTAGAATACATTCTTTGCTTTTTATATAAATAAACCACAAACGTGTAACTCTAGAATCAAGCTACTAATCGTCATGCGATGGAATTGTAAATTTAATTGCAAGCTTTACTCCCATATTAGCCATACAAGTTTCATACTCTTCTACCAGGTCATCCATACAGTTACATTAAGACGCAATTTGAAATACACTCTGCTACAGAACACAAAATAAAGCTAGTCAGAAAAATATTAGTGGATACCACATCTATACTCTGTGGAGGCGGTTGGCCTAGTGGTAAGAATGTTGGACTTACGATCATAATGATTTCTACTATAGGCACAAGGCCACACATTTTCGATGAGGGCAAAGTCGATTAAATTGACCCCAGTGCATTACTGGAACTTTATTCTTATCGAATCCGTAAGGATGAAAGGCAAAGCTAACCTCGGCTGGATTTGAACTCAGAACGTAAAAGATCGTAACTCTATGCTGCGAAGCATGTTGTTCGAAGCTCTGTTGATACTGCCAATCCACCGCCCTTACGATCATAATGTTGTGTTCGATTCCCGGGCTGGGTTGCGTGTTGTGTTCTTGAACAAAACACTGCATTTCACGTTGCTCTAGTATACTCAGCTGAAAATGAGTACCAGCGATATCTGGGGATTTAACCCTACGATGGACTGGCGTCCTGTTTAGAGGGGAGTCCTGTACTTTCAGTTGCTTCACGCCATGAAACTGGGATAAGCACCGGCCAAATGAGCCTTCTGGCTTAAGACAGACTTTATAAAGTGATAAATTGCTTTCAGTACACTTTTGTAAAGTGATAGTGCTGGTGCCACGATAAAATACACACAGTGTATTTTGTAAAATGGTAGTGCTAGTGTCATGATTAGGATCCAGCTGGGGGTTTAACCTTGCGATGGACTAGTGTCCTGTCTAGGGGTGGTGATAAGAGTTTTGTACTCTCAGTCGCTTCACGGCATGGAACCGGGATAAGCACCGTCCCAACGAGCCGCCTGGCTTAAGACAGCCCTTAGACTTTAGACATCAATAATCTACATATTACACGTATAACAAACGATTAAAGATGTATACAATACCCAGAATGCAACACAATGCTAAAATAGATAGAGAACAAACGCTAGTCAGGAATAAGAAGAAACAGTTGACTGATGAACTATAAAACAAACTGCTAAAAAATAAACTTGTTCAGTAAAGTCTACACCTATCATATTTGTCTATAACTATGTAGATGAAACACACGCCAATATCACTTCATCCTGAAGATGAGTCTGTATAGTTTTAGAAACGTTGATGCTGGATTTAGAAGCTCTACTGTTTCACATAATCTGCAAGGTGGAATTCATACAGAAATCTGAAGAAATATTGACAAAAAGAGATAAAACTAGAACACATTGGTGTATACAATACAATGAATATTTAGAGAGAGAGAGACACACTCACACACACTCTCAAATTCGTATATATACATATACAAGTGTGTGTGTATATACATATACGTCAATATATATATATACATATCCATATACATATCCAATATATATACATATCCATACACACACATGTAGATCAACACAAACATCATAATCTTCCTTTTCATCATCATCATCATCATCGTTAAGTATGGATTTATTTATTTATCAAGTATTTTTTAATCTCTAAAGTATATTTAGTAATCTTAAGATTCCTACCACACATGCACACACGCACACGCACACATTCATATGCAGTTTATACACACATATATGTACGGATTTATGTGTGTATGCAAGTGTGTATGTATGTAGTATGTTTGAATATAAAGATAAACACACAGACGAGTACGGGGGAAAAGAGTATATGTATTTTGTTTTTAAGCTAAAAATACTTCAGAGTTTGACAAGCGTTATATACATGAAACTCGATGATGTGTGAATATATAGCTAGATAGATAGATAGATAGATAGATAGATAGATAGATAGATATGTATGTATGTATGTATGTATGTATGTATGTATGTATGTATGTATGTATGTATGTATGTATGTATGTATGTATGTATGTATGTATGTATGTATGTATGTATGTATGTATGTATGTATGTATGTAAACAGATAGATGTTTGTATGTGCGTGTATATATATAGAGAGATAGACAGAGATATGTATATATATGTATCTGTATATATATACAGAGAGATATGTATATATATGTATGTGCGTGTCTATATATATATAGAGAGAGAAAGAGAGAGGATGTGTGTGTATATATATATATATATATATATATATATATATATATATATATATATATATATATATATATATATATATACAGTTGACTTAAGATGTTTTGTGAAAATTTGAAATGTAGTCGTCCTAAATGCAATGACTATAGTAATAGTCGATCATATATATTAGTTGAACGTGTCTTCTGCTGTATATTGTATTGCCAATTGCAGCACTACTTTACTATCTACTTCGAAGGTTTCTACCTTTTGATTCATTTAGTGCTTTCTCCCATTTTTGTCTTCTTCGTTGATTTTCCTCTCTCATATCTTAGTTTTACTAAGATCGCTTGGCACTACTCTCAACCTAAATGTCATCCTGCATATGTATCACAAGTTCGTATGAGTTCAGTTCCTCTCTTGTACACTGCATCTCTTTCTTATACCTTATTTCCTTTATCTCAGTTTACCTAATTTCTTATCAGCTTTCACACACCTTCTACATTTCAATACCCATGTTTCGCTGCCATGCAACATAGCTCTTCGTGCACAAACCTCATACCTTCAGCATTTCACTCGAAATTGTTACCAGCAGTTAATGGCACCTAAGTAACTGATCCTCTTACGCTTATGATAGTTCTGGTTGTTTTACCGCTAACTGAAACGTCTACTTTGTTAGATTTACTTAACTATTTTGATACCAAACCACCCCTGTTTCTTCCATACAAACAGTGTCATGTGTTTCTATTTATCTAAATCTCTTCCACTATAATTCTATGTAAGAATCTTTTAAGTTATGTTCGAAAGACCAGTTTAATAATGTCAAAATTATATTACTAAATCTATTAAAATTCTTGGTTATTTTACAAATTTTTGAACATCGTAAGCAGTGTCCTCCAGTAGAAATATGGTAACAAAAGGCTTTCAACTTTAGTATTTGATTCCACATTGAAATTCTATGATAGATTTAGCTATGAGAAGCTAGGTCAACTGCAGATAGCAGTTCCTGCGGACAGCTAGTTTTAATCTCTTCTGGATTTAAACTCTTCAAGCAAACAAGATTCCCATGAATTTGAATACGAAATTCATCATTACAATTGTTGCTAACCCTCACCTTTGTAACAGTATCTCTGTACATGGCTTGAACAGCTCTCAAAAGTCATTCGTGGCAGTCTGTCAAAATCTTTCTCCCAGGTGAACGAAGTTATGTATATCAGCTTGCTCTTTGCTAAGAACAATTACCGACTAACCTAGTCGTATATTACACAAACATTCTTCTATATTTATGACTTAGAGCAACCCCCAGATTATGAATAGTAATTAGTTTTAACGAAAACGGTTAAGAATTTTAAGTAGAGATCACACACACACACCTCTCTCTGTATAGTAACATTTATAAATAATACATACAAATATGAATACACAAGATGTCTAAAAATGACTTCCAATACAGTGAGCTATATACTGGTGGTTAAGTAGCTCCTAAATAGTCTATGATTCTCATGGGACACGAAACGAGACTAGACTTTTAAGGGTTTTCATTAAAATGATATTGTGTTTTCATTGTTAAGATTTGTTCAGACGCCATTTCGTCTAAAACAGTCACCTGGCAAGCAATGGATGCGTAATTGTTCAACTTTCGGCGTTGGATGCTTATAATTTTTTCCTCTTACGTCAAACTTTTAGAGACGTCTTATTTCCTGATATAACAAATAATTTCTGCATAAAAACCACGTGATAGTTCTTTCTCCCGAGAAATTTTCACTTGTAGCGGTCAGTTCAAGAATTCATCCTTTCATGGGGGGGGGGGGGGTCTCTTTTGAAAAGCCTTGGTGTACTTTAGTTGCACTCTGGCTGCACACCAGCCACCGAAACTGTAGAGTTAGGACTTTAAAGAACAAATTAGATATATTTTGTCCATTTTCTCTTCCCATATATAATTGCTATATATATATATATATAACAATTATATATATATAGAGGGAGGCACAAGTGTGTGGTGTGGTGGTGGTGAGGTAAACATCATGGGATTAAAAAGCGGCGGTTTTTATTTGAAAATTGAATTGAATTAGTGACTTTTCGACAGAGAATAGTCTAATAATAATTGAGCATATAAGCCCGGAAAAAGTGTTTCCTGAGTCAATTGCTTTCCTTTTACACACACACACAAACACGACGCACGCACACACACACACACATAATTGTTTCTACTTTTGGCAACAATTAACCAATGTATTACTGGTACTTTATTTTATCGACCTCGTAAGGAAGAAAGGCAAAATTAATCTCGGCGGGATTTGAACTCAGAATGGAAAGGGCTGTAACTCTTTGCATCCGACCCTCTAATGCTTGTGTGAGGGAGAGAGAGGAAAAGGATATAACACAACATTGTGTTGGTTAACATATAGTTTCATACTTGAACAGATAATTTTATTTGAGATAATATAACTTTACATCTGTACTGTATTTCTCGAGCATTCAAATTTCCACATGACTGAATGTAAGAATAAACACTCACACACACGCGCGCGATTTTACATCGTCCACTGAGTCATTGACAAAGCCGGAAGGAACGAAAG
>OZ024746.1:53554890-53557390 GCA_964016885.1 Eledone cirrhosa
TGGTGATGGTGGTGGTGCTGGGGTGATATGTTCGACAAGATGATTACATGATCAGAGGTTACAGTGTGTTATAGGGTAGGCACACGGGGGGTGGGGGATATATAATACAGTCGATCTGGGAGCGAGGGAGGATATGTGTTGATGATGTTAATGATAATGATTGTTGAAGTATGTGGATGTATCTAGTGGTAGCGGTGGTTGTGTGTGCGTGCGACAGTACAATTACAGGGTCGAATTTAGCGTGGGGTTGTAGGTTAGGGTAGACAGAGTGAATATGGGGGGATGAGGTTGTAGGCGTGTATGGTAGGCATATGACGATGTGTGGTGTGGTGGTGGTGGCGATGGTGTGATATGATCGACATTGTATTTACAAGGTCCCTTGTCATTGTGGATTGCAAGGTAGAACGTATCATAGGATACCGATCTAATACGATGTTGCAACGATTAGGTGTGTATGTTGATGTGAATTTTGGTGGTGGTGATGTGTGCGGCATGATATACAAATGCAGGCTTAGAAATGGCTACATGGAGTACAATACAATAAGTTCATTGAGGTGGGCGATGTTGAGACGGGGTGTAGGTGGTTATTAATATGGTGTGTCATGGTTAGTGTGATTTTTGGTGTGGGTTATGTATGCGGCATGATATACAAAATACGGGCTTACATATGGTTAAATTCAATGCAATGAAATAAGATAAAGTGAAGTTAGATTAGAATTAAAGTTCGTTGAGATGGGCGATGGTGATACGGGGCAGCTGTGGTTATTATTATGGTGGGTCATGGTTAGTGCGTGGTCCTCCCGCGAAAGTTTGTGCAGAAAAGGTGTGCATCCTAGTGTGTCTGCAATTGACAATTATATCCGACCTATAGTTTATGGCGGAATCAAGTTTAATTATTTCCGCCGCCTCAGTTAGGCACAATCTGAAGTGGTTTCTGTCATTGGGGATGTATGCCACGCGTCTTTTTACTGACCACGAAATCCGGGGTTCAATATTCCTGTCCTTGAGGTTCCAGATCAGATCGGCCAGTTTTGTTTGGGGTCGTTTCGATCTATGTTTGAAGGAGCTTCTGTGGTTATACCAGCGCTCCTTAAACGTAGTGGATGTCGCACCTATATATGAGTACTCCTTATTGCCGGCTGTGACATCGCACCGGTAAACAATATTCTTAACGAGGCACTCCCCGTTTAGTGGGCATTCGTCTCGTTTTTTGCAGTTGCATTTGGATGTAACCTGTGCGGTGCAACGGTGGAGGTTGATGTCGTGCGGTGTTGGTGTGGGTGTGTGTTGTGGTGTTGTGTTGTGTGTGTGGTTTCGTTTTGGGTTGTGGTGGTGGTTTGTTGAGGGGAAACCATGCGTTTTTGTATTTTTACCCTATTATTGTGTGCTATTGTGTGGCCTAGGTTTGGTGCTGTGGAGAAAGAGAATTTTACGGTGTGTTTATTGAAGAGCTTGTGGTATTTGTGTGTGTGTGGAAAAGATTGTTCGAGAGCCCTGAAAAAGGTTCCCGGTATGTTAGTGGCGACGTGTATAGAATGGGGGGGGGGGGTTATACACGTGACAGGTCTACTTCGGTTTATGCGTTGTTTAGTGAGTTTGTGTGTGTTTTGGTCAGGCGTATGTTTCAAATAGGTTCCAGGTAATCTATTGGCGTTATGTCCCTTGTCTCTATTGGTACGCAAACGTGTGCGATAGTCGGAGTTGTTATTGGGGCTGGAGAGTATGGCTTTATCTCCTAGACAGTTATGTGTGGTGCTGTCTGCGCTGCCGGATAGGGGGCGTCTAAGGTTATTGTGTGTCCTATGTGTGGAGGTTTCTTCTAAGTTCGTTTCTAAGGGTCCTGCTATGTTTAGCTGTGTTACGGTTCTATTTGGGTCGATGTAAGAAATCTTCTCAGTATAACCAGCGTTTATAAGTGCGGAGTCATAGTATTCCGCGTGCTGCTTGAAGATGTTTTTGTTAGCCGACAGTGTGGACACTCTGTTGGAGACGCTTTTAACTATAGAGTTAATTATGCTCTTAGGGTGGTTGGAGTGTCTATTGACGTATCTAAGATTCTCATTAGGTTTGTGGTATGGACGGTAGAGGCCTGAGTCTAATTCTAGGGTGACGTCTAAGAAGTTAACTGTCCTATTGTTAGGTTCAATTTCTACTGCTAAACCTTGGGTCTTAAAGATGTACCTAAGTCGTTTATGTATTCTATTCAGTTGGCTGTTATTGAGTCCACGGGTCATTAGTAGGGCATCATCCCGGTATAAGCCACCGCCCAAGGAGGGGATCTCGTCCGTTAATATGTTTATGAGGTATATGCCTACTACATCTGTGACCTGTGCCGAGTCAGTCGATCCCATGGTGATGTCAAAGCTATCTGGTCTATTCTGTCGTTCCCAAAGTCTACCGTCGAATTCTAGTAAAGTTTTCCTAGCTGTTATTATTATGTCTACTTCTCTTCTAGTGAGGCTTGATCTGTTCATGGCTGAGATCAGTGCCTTGTTAAGGA
>OZ024746.1:53562390-53567390 GCA_964016885.1 Eledone cirrhosa
TCTTCCGCCCATCTGTATATGGCATCCAGATCCTGCTGTAAGAGGGCAGCGTCAGCCAGGTTTTTGATTGCCTGTGCTACCTTAGTGTCATCAGCATAGCTAGTGAGGGATGTTGTTGCATGCACCACAGAGGGCATGTCCGAGAGAGCCACCAAAAACAGTAGTGGTCCCAGGACTGTCCCCTGGGGGACCCCACTTGTTATCGGAGGGCCCCATTTGCTGCGACTGCCTGGCTTCTGTCCCTTAGGAAGCCATGCAGCCACTCACCTACTTTTCCAGTTATGCCGAGTCCGTGTAGTTTGTGACATATCATTCCGTGGTCGACCTTGTCAAAGGCCTTCGCAAAGTCAAGATATATCACGTCTACATGTGAGCTGTCTAGTAGTTGTCTCAGTACCCAGTCGTAGTGATGTAGCAGCTGTGTAAGGCAGCTTCTTCCTGGGCGGAAGCCATGTTGCGTGCTAGTCAGGCGGTCATTTTCTTCGAGGAAAGTGATTAGTTTCTTTCTGACGACTCGCTCCATGACCTTACTGATATGCGACGTCAGGGAGACTTGGCCTCCGCTCTACTACCTCCTTTATGGATAGGGCATATTGTGCCTTCTTTCAGCTCCCTGGGTAGTACACCGCTAGCCAAGGAGCTTCTGAAGAGCATCTTCAGTGGAGTTGCTAAGGCCCGCTTACATATTTTTAGGAGAACTGCTGGGAATCCATCAGGTCCAGCAGCCGAGTCTGTTCTAATTTCATCAATAGCGTACACCACATCCTCCTCCGTTATGTCTATGTGGTTGATGGTTGCCATTTCTTGATGTAGTGTTGTGGCATCAAAGAACTCCTCTGGCTTCGTTATTTGCATGTGCCTCAGTGGACATGTGAAGACACTTTTGTACTGTTCGTTCAGTATTTCACATATCTCTTGGGGATTTTCGGTTAATGAACCGTCCGTGTGGAAGAGTGGTCCAATCTTGCAGTGTACTGAGGCAGTTTCTTTTGCAAATTTAAAGAAGGCCTTAGGGTTTGTTTTAATGTTTTCTATGGCCCTGTTCTCTTTCTTTGCCCTCTCATTCTCATGTGAAAGTTTGAGTGCAATCTCGGTGTCAAGTAGTGCACGTTTCAAATAGGATTCCTTCTTGTTTTTGTTTTGTTGACTATTCAACTGGTTTGAGAGTTTAGTTCTACGTCTCATATATATATATACATATATATATATATATACATATATATATATATACATATATATATATATACATATGTATATATATATATACATATGTATATATATATATACATATGTACATATATATATATATATATATATATATATATATATATATATATGTATATATATATATATATATACATATGTGTATATATATATATATATATATATATATATATATATATATATGTATATATATATATATGTATATATATATATACTGGAATAAATGCTCTGAAATAGCGATATATATGTGAATATAGACATAGAATATTCGAAAATATTCTGTATGTTTATAATAAACATTTTGAAGACCTAATCGCTATAGAATAGAATACGTCACGTATTACAATTAGATTCTCGATAAAAGCAAGGGAAGTAATCTACGCGTTTCATTCTTATTAGAAATCTTCAGGACTACATATCCAGTGCTTTTATCGAGAATGACACAGCTAGAGACTTATAGAATACTTAGCTGTGTACAGGAACTGGTTTGAAAGAGCGGTTGCCGGTCCGGCAGAAATTAGAAATTGGAATAAATGCTCTGAAATAGCGATATATATGTGAATATAGACATAGAATATTCGAAAATATTCTGTATGTTTATAATAAACATTTTGAAGACCTAATCGCTATAGAATAGAATACGTCACGTATTACAATTAGATTCTCGATAAAAGCAAGGGAAGTAATCTACGCGTTTCATTCTTATTAGAAATCTTCAGGACTACATATCCAGTGCTTTTATCGAGAATGACACAGCTAGAGACTTATAGAATACTTAGCTGTGTACAGGAACTGGTTTGAAAGAGCGGTTGCCGGTCCGGCAGAAATTAGAAATTGGAATAAATGCTCTGAAATAGCGATATATATGTGAATATAGACATAGAATATTCGAAAATATTCTGTATGTTTATAATAAACATTTTGAAGACCTAATCGCTATAGAATAGAATACGTCACGTATTACAATTAGATTCTCGATAAAAGCAAGGGAAGTAATCTACGCGTTTCATTCTTATTAGAAATCTTCAGGACTACATATCCAGTGCTTTTATCGAGAATGACACAGCTAGAGACTTATAGAATACTTAGCTGTGTACAGGAACTGGTTCGAAAGAGCGGTTGCCGGTCCGGCAGAAATTAGAAATTGGAATAAATGCTCTGAAATAGCGATATATATGTGAATATAGACATAGAATATTCGAAAATATTCTGTATGTTTATAATAAACATTTTGAAGACCTAATCGCTATAGAATAGAATACGTCACGTATTACAATTAGATTCTCGATAAAAGCAAGGGAAGTAATCTACGCGTTTCATTCTTATTAGAAATCTTCAGGACTACATATCCAGTGCTTTTATCGAGAATGACACAGCTAGAGACTTATAGAATACTTAGCTGTGTACAGGAACTGGTTTGAAAGAGCGGTTGCCGGTCCGGCAGAAATTAGAAATTGGAATAAATGCTCTGAAATAGCGATATATATGTGAATATAGACATAGAATATTCGAAAATATTCTGTATGTTTATAATAAACATTTTGAAGACCTAATCGCTATAGAATAGAATACGTCACGTATTACAATTAGATTCTCGATAAAAGCAAGGGAAGTAATCTACGCGTTTCATTCTTATTAGAAATCTTCAGGACTACATATCCAGTGCTTTTATCGAGAATGACGATTTCTAATAAGAATGAAACGCGTAGATTACTTCCCTTGCTTTTATCGAGAATCTAATTGTAATACGTGACGTATTCTATTCTATAGCGATTAGGTCTTCAAAATGTTTATTATAAACATACAGAATATTTTCGAATATTCTATGTCTATATTCACATATATATCGCTATTTCAGAGCATTTATTCCAATTTCTAATTTCTGCCGGACCGGCAACCGCTCTTTCAAACCAGTTCCTGTACACAGCTAAGTATTCTATAAGTCTCTAGCTGTGTCATTCTCGATAAAAGCACTGGATATGTAGTCCTGAAGATTTCTAATAAGAATGAAACGCGTAGATTACTTCCCTTGCTTTTATCGAGAATCTAATTGTAATACGTGACGTATTCTATTCTATAGCGATTAGGTCTTCAAAATGTTTATTATAAACATACAGAATATTTTCGAATATTCTATGTCTATATTCACATATATATCGCTATTTCAGAGCATTTATTCCAATTTCTAATTTCTGCCGGACCGGCAACCGCTCTTTCAAACCAGTTCCTGTACACAGCTAAGTATTCTATAAGTCTCTAGCTGTGTCATTCTCGATAAAAGCACTGGATATGTAGTCCTGAAGATTTCTAATAAGAATGAAACGCGTAGATTACTTCCCTTGCTTTTATCGAGAATCTAATTGTAATACGTGACGTATTCTATTCTATAGCGATTAGGTCTTCAAAATGTTTATTATAAACATACAGAATATTTTCGAATATTCTATGTCTATATTCACATATATATCGCTATTTCAGAGCATTTATTCCAATTTCTAATTTCTGCCGGACCGGCAACCGCTCTTTCAAACCAGTTCCTGTACACAGCTAAGTATTCTATAAGTCTCTAGCTGTGTCATTCTCGATAAAAGCACTGGATATGTAGTCCTGAAGATTTCTAATAAGAATGAAACGCGTAGATTACTTCCCTTGCTTTTATCGAGAATCTAATTGTAATACGTGACGTATTCTATTCTATAGCGATTAGGTCTTCAAAATGTTTATTATAAACATACAGAATATTTTCGAATATTCTATGTCTATATTCACATATATATCGCTATTTCAGAGCATTTATTCCAATTTCTAATTTCTGCCGGACCGGCAACCGCTCTTTCAAACCAGTTCCTGTACACAGCTAAGTATTCTATAAGTCTCTAGCTGTGTCATTCTCGATAAAAGCACTGGATATGTAGTCCTGAAGATTTCTAATAAGAATGAAACGCGTAGATTACTTCCCTTGCTTTTATCGAGAATCTAATTGTAATACGTGACGTATTCTATTCTATAGCGATTAGGTCTTCAAAATGTTTATTATAAACATACAGAATATTTTCGAATATTCTATGTCTATATTCACATATATATCGCTATTTCAGAGCATTTATTCCAATTTCTAATTTCTGCCGGACCGGCAACCGCTCTTTCAAACCAGTTCCTGTACACAGCTAAGTATTCTTTCTATAAGTCTCTAGCTGTGTCATTCTCGATAAAAGCACTGGATATGTAGTCCTGAAGGTTTCTAATAAGAATGAAACGCGTAGATTACTTCCCTTGCTTTTATCGAGAATCTAATTGTAATACGTGACGTATTCTATTCTATAGCGATTAGGTCTTCAAAATGTTTATTATAAACATACAGAATATTTTCGAATATTCTATGTCTATATTCACATATATATCGCTATTTCAGAGCATTTATTCCAATTTCTAATTTCTGCCGGACCGGCAACCGCTCTTTCAAACCAGTTCCTGTACACAGCTAAGTATTCTATAAGTCTCTAGCTGTGTCATTCTCGATAAAAGCACTGGATATGTAGTCCTGAAGATTTCTAATAAGAATGAAACGCGTAGATTACTTCCCTTGCTTTTATCGAGAATCTAATTGTAATACGTGACGTATTCTATTCTATAGCGATTAGGTCTTCAAAATGTTTATTATAAACATACAGAATATTTTCGAATATTCTATGTCTATATTCACATATATATCGCTATTTCAGAGCATTTATTCCAATTTCTAATTTCTGCCGGACCGGCAACCGCTCTTTCAAACC
>OZ024746.1:53572390-53574890 GCA_964016885.1 Eledone cirrhosa
TGGACACACAGACACACACACACATCTATCTATCTATATATATATATATATTAATGAGAGGAATTCCAACTTTGTCTGATTTACTCGTTTTATTTACAATCCTATAAAATATATAATGGTATTATAATGAAATAGTATGATAGAATATTAAATTCTAAGTGTTAATTGAACAAGTACTTTCATGCTTTCGCAATCTTCAGGTTCATAATATGTGGTCACAGTCGAGTTTGCAATTTTCAACAATATATATATATAAAGGATTGTAAATAAAACGAGTAAATCAGACAAAGTTGGAATTCCTCTTATTAATATAATCTTCTATACACAATCATACACACCCGTGTATATTTACCTATCTATATCTATATATATATACATATGTATATATATATATATATATATATATATATATATATATATATATATATATATATATATATATATATATATATATAGTGACGAAACATAAGTCAATTGCATGAACTCATAATCCTTTATTAACAGCTATATATATTTCGATGATAGCCATTGAATGGCTATGACCTCATCAGGCAGTTAGTCAGTTCTTAGATATGCCAGCTCTGTGTTTATAGTGTTGATGGTATCAGAGCCCTGGGACATATGAGCTTGTTAGGAATAATTTAATGTTGTCAGCAGGAATAGTCTTGATTCTCATTGGTCAGTTTGTAGATGGTAGTAGGGTTGGTATTTGACCGCAAAGAGGCAGGTGGTGTGTAAAGTATATATATATAACGAAGGAGTTGTGGTAAGGAAGCAGATGGACCATAACGCACCAGAGTAGTCCAGAAATAGCCGTCGAAACGGCTTCAGCTCTGCCGTCGGGGTCATACATTTTCATATATATATATGTGAGAAAAACCACAGACCCTCCATCTCAACTCTACATTTGAAAAGCAGAAGAACTGCGAAACCGGTAATGGAACCAAATAAATATATATATTTAAAAAAAAAATAAGACTCCAGTTGCATTTTTGATTTCATCTTTTTTTCTTTATACTTTCACTCGTGTAGGACACCTCGGTTATTTTTCATTTTGTAAAAAAAACCTCACTTTCTAATATATATATATATATATATATATATATATATATATATATATATATATATATATATATATATATATATATATATATATATATATATATATATATATATATATATATATATATATACATATAACAATGAGAGTGTGGTTATATACCAGGTATGACCATAATCCAGAGTTCTCAATACTTAGGGTAGTAGAGTCGGTAATAGGAATTGAGTCAGGACCCCGACGGTTGAGCTCCGGCCGTTTCGACAGCTAGAACCGAACTCGTCGGGGTCCTGACACTTTCTCTCTCTCTTTCTCACTAAATTTATATATATATTGTGTATATATATACATATATATATATATATATATATCCATATACATTCAAGTCGACAGGTGTATAAACACCGGAAAGAGTACTCAACTCAATTTTTGTAGAGTATATATTCACAGGTTAGCAGTTAGTGACTATCACACGGATAACGGACACACACACACACGTATTAGTTTTATAGAATTAATTCGGTTTCAATCTGACGTAATCTCTTTCTTTATATGTATATATATATATATATATATACATATACACTTTTATATAATATATATATATATATATACACTTATATTTATATATATATATATATATATATATATATATATATATATATATATATATATATATATAAGTGTATATATATATATACACTTATATATATATATATATATATATATAATAGTGTATATATATATATATAATAGTGTATATATATATATATAAAAGCGTATATATATATATATATATATATATATATATAAAGTGTATATATATATATATATATATAAAAGTGTATATATATATATATAAAAGTGTATATATATATATATATATATATATAATATATAAAAGTATATATATATATATAAAAGTGTATATATATATTGTTATACTTTGGGAGGGTCATGTTGCCAATAAGAAACACACGCACCAGTTGCTTTCACTTCAATTTATTATATATTTATAAATTTATAAATCTACAAACCTACAAACTTATACATTTCTGGTTGGTTGGTTGGTTCCACGACCAGATAGTTGTTTATATATAGTCATAGTCCTTTCGTCACACACTCTGTGACCTCTTCAGTGACTGGGGATGCCTTTCCTTGTTTCTGTGCCTTTCCTTTTCTTCTGTCCTACGCCATTTTGTTTCTGTGTGTGTGTTGTGTGCTCAGTTTGCGCATGCGCCACATCCGGGTGTCTGTGTGTGTTGTGTTCATTTATCTATTTGTTTATTTATTTACATGTTGTTGGTTGGTTGTTTGTTCTATGTGTGTGTGTGTTTTCATTTTGTCCTTAATTGTATTTTCTATTTAATTTGGTTGTAATTCTTTTATGCTTACTGCCTCTGTAATTTGCCTAAACATTGCATCTTTTCTATGTGTGGATTC
>OZ024746.1:53597390-53599890 GCA_964016885.1 Eledone cirrhosa
TGTTTAGACGTTTTCACTACCAGTATTCACACCGATCGCCTAATACAGTTATTCCCATTTCAGGTCCTTATACAGTAAACATAGCAACCAAATGTGTATATGATGTTTTAAACTTGAAATGTTGTACTTAGTTCACTACCTCACCCCCTTACAAACTTTGCAATCCCAGGGTTGCCTGAAATTCATTTGAGGAACCGCTTGCTAGACAATCTACCCCTTCATGAAATCCTTGGCCATTCAGTAAGTAAATAAATAAATTAGTAAACAATATATTAGACAGTAAAGTCTAATTATGTATTCGTGAGTGAATAGTAATATAATAATTGTTTCTATGTTAGGCACAAGGCCAACAATTACCCAGTGCATTACTGGTACTTTATTTTATCGACCCCGTAAGGATGAAAGGCAAAGTTAACCTTGGCGGGATTTGAACTCAGAATGGCAAGGGCCGTAACTCTATACGTCAAAGCATGGCGTCCGACCCTCTACCAATACTGCCAATCCACCGCCCTAAAATAGTAATATAATAATGATATTATTACGAATACATTTAGGTATCCACCATGTTAGAGCGAAAACAAAGTCTAATTATGTTATAAATCTGTATAAGCAAGTCACATTTTATTGTATCATTTTATGTATTTACCTTTCATATCAAATGTCAGGCTTTGATCCAAATGGTCAATCGACTCCCTCGGTAGTCCTATCGATCATTGAGGATCGATAACAAACATTTTGGGTCTACTTGTCCTAGACGTTTCTAAGAGGCAAATTGGCAAATTGACAAGAACGTCGGCTAGAATAACTTGTGGTGTGAATTATGGTTCTATGCCTTCTGAGTTGAAATTTCACTGAGGCCAACTTTGTTTGTCATCCTATCGTAGTCGATAAAATAATGTACATGTCCAGGTCAGGGAACTGGCAAAATATTTAGATGGTTGGATGAGATGCCATGTGGTATTTGTTATGGGATCTTTATATTCTAATTTTAAATCCCGCTGACACCCATTTAGAAAGTAGACGTAATCCATCACCTGATTTAATACCACCATCTAGCACTTGGGTCCCCTCAAAAGAGTCCATTTTGGCCAGATCTAAATGTAACCTCCTACCACTCTGGGAGTACATGAAAAAGGTAATGAGCCATACCACTCCCTCCCTGACTAAATAGTAAGAACCAGGATAGCCACAAGTCAGTTAGCAGGATAAAATGGTTTTACTGTTTTACGTGGCTTTGCTGTGTACCCAAACATAAATTTGGGTAATCTCCTGCCTGGCGCCAAATACAAACACATATCTACAAAACACAATGTCTGTATACATGTAAATATGTACCTGTCCGTATATATTTAAGTTATATATGTATGTGCATATGAATTGTTGTATATATGTATGTACGTATATATGGCTTGAGAATGTCGAATTATGGACTTGACTTGATCTTTGCTCTTTGAACTCTGTTGCTGGTGATCAAACTTTGTGGAGAGAGATATCTCATGTTGATGCGCAGTCTGCAGCTGGCGGAGTTTAGCGTCCCAAGAAGACGTATATACACATTTGTGTATATGTAAATACGTAAGTACATGTGTTTGTGTGTATGTATGCATGCATGTATGTATGAGACTTGACCGGTCGTCTGATCGGTAACAAGGTTGTAAAGAAAATGGTCTTTTCGTCATTTTTTGCGCCATCATTTATCTTTTAACTATTAAGAAGTATTACAGATTTTTATTATCTAAGACGTCTTAATCCTCTGTAGCTTATGAACTATGGAGCAGCATTGTGTCCCTAAGACTGGTAAGCATCCTATTTAGAATAGACACCGTATCGCTACGTGACCTACGGGGAAGAATGGGAGAGACGGAGGCAGTGACAGTGTGAGTTTGGTTCCTTTGTGTTCGGACCTGGTGTATATATTTATTTATCACACCACATCATACATATACATTGACCCAACAACAATCTAATTCTTTTATTCCACTGTAAGATCATGAGTTTGATTCCCGGTAGCAAAGAAGGAGTTTAGATCTAAAAGGATTGATGTCAGGAAGAACAGCAGGTCTTAAAACATTGTCTGAGAAAGGAATCCCAAATGTGTATAGAGCCTGCAAAGTTAATCTCTGCTTTAGCGTGAAAAATGGCCTTAAAAGTTTATTGTTGTTATTTCTCCAAAAGTCAAACTTCAGCCATCTTTTATTCTTGTTTAGGTTATATCCTTTTGCTTCAATAATAATTGTTTCGATTTTTAGCACAAGGCCAGCAATTATCCCAGTGCATTACTGGTACTTTATTTTATCGACCCCGTAAGGAAGAAAGGCATAGTTAACCGCGGCGGGATTTGAACTCAGAATGGCAAGGGCCATAACTCTATGCTGCAAAGCATGGCGTCCGACCCTCTACCGATACCGCCAAACCTGAAAGTGTATTTTGAGTACTAGATTTAAAAAAATTTTCAATAATAGTACATAGGTGCATTCTTTCCGTTGTAATCTGTTATTTC
>OZ024746.1:53604890-53607390 GCA_964016885.1 Eledone cirrhosa
TGTATACATCTCAACTATATATATATATATATATATATATATTATTTTTATTTATTTATTTATTTTTTTTTTTCCTTCTTCCTTCTCCAGCCTCACTTTCATATAGATTGCATTTTTGTTTTTAAAATCCAAATTCAATAAACAGACCAGGATTTTTTCATTCTGAGGATTGAAAGCAAAATCTTTTGCTTTTAAGAAACCACTGGTAAATGGAATAATTGCCTTATGTTGTTTATTACATAACTCTCTCTCTCTCTCTCTCTCTCTCTCTCTCTCTCTCTCTCTCTCTCTCTCTCTCTCTATATATATATATATATATATATATATATATATATATATATATATATATAGTTAGGGAAGCAGAAAATTGCTTATTGTGATCCAATTCGTGGTTAAGAAAGCCAGTTTCAAGGATGGTTTCAACGTACGGTTAATATAGTTGCAGTATAAGATTGCACTTACCAATGAAACGGTCGTAAATACCTGGATAAAATCCTTCTCTTAATGCTTACCTGTGTTTTCTCTTATATATATATATATATATATATATATATATATATATATATATATATATATATATATATATATATATATATATGTGCGTGTGTATATGTATATATAGACCTAAATCCTGCTACTTCCAGCCCAATCATCGCCGCACCATTCTCATGTCATTGACCATTGTTCTGAGATCTTTGAACCAACCGTCTTAACAGTAAGCACATTGTGTGCAGAGAGTTGTAGGCCGAACATAGTTGTCTGCATAGATTAGTTGTAATGATGGTGGTGGTGGTGGTGGTGGTGTAGGTTGTGGTAGTAGAGAGAAGTGTGTGGGGGCGAAATTATATCAACAACTATAACAATACTGTTTTTCTTTAAATGACTAACAGCACACTATTAAAGACACAACCAACACCACCACCGCCGCCACCAACACCACCGTCGATACCACTAACACCACCAGTATCACCACCATCATCGACAATCCTACTATCACCACCGCCACCACTACCATCACCACCGTCAATACCACTATCACCATCACTAACACCAGCACCCAGCACAACCAACACCACCGCCAACAAGAACTACTGTCACACCATCACCAATAACAGCACTACCGCCACCACACCACCACCACCACCTATAACACTACCGTCATCCTACCACCACCACCACCACCACCACCAATACCAGCACTACCGCCACCACACCACCACCACCACCTATATCTCTACCAGAACATGTCTTTCAAAAACAGTATCGCTATCCCAGTGTCGGGGAGCGTTCTATGGTGTGTGGGAGCGTTCTATGGTGTGGAGGGTCGTTCTATAGTGTGGAGGTCGATCTATGGTGTGGAGGATCGTTCTATGGTGAGGAGGAGCGTTCTATGGCGTGGAGGTTCGTTCTATAGTGTGGAAGAGCGTTCTATGGTGGGGGGAGCATTCTATAGTGTAGAGGATTGTTCTATGTTGTGGAGGAGCGTTCTATGTTGTGGAGGAGCGTTCTATGGTGTGGAGGAGCGTTCTATGGTATGGAGGAGCGTTCTATGTTGTGGAGGAGCGTTCTATGGTGTGGAGGAGCGTTCTATAGTGTGGGGGAGCGTTCTGTGGTGTGGGGGAGCATTCTATAGTGTAGAGGATTGTTCTATGGTGTGGAGGAGCGTTCTATGGTGTGGAGGATCGTTCTATAGTGTGGGGGAGCGTTCTGTGGTGTGGGGGAGCATTCTATAGTGTAGAGGATTGTTCTATGGTGTGGAGGAGCGTTCTATGTTGTGGAGGAGCGTTCTATGGTGTGGAGGGATCGTTCTATAGTGTCGTGTGTGTGGGGGGGGGGGCATTCTGCGGTGTGGGGGAGCATTCTATAGTGTAGAGGATTGTTCTATGGTGTGGAGGAGCGTTCTATAGTGCGGATGAGCATTCTATGGCGAGGAGGATCGTTCTATAGTGTGGAGGATCGTTTTATGGTGTGGGGGGAGTTCTCTTGTAAGGAGGAGGAGTATTCTCTGGTGTTGAGGATCTCATGAGCAGGTCGCTTCTTGGTCTTAGCGGACAAATGATAACCCCCCCCCCCCAAAAAAACACGTTAACCCAGAGGAAGGCGAGGGAGATACGTTGGAATAGCTATTCCAATTCACGGGGTTTACTTTTTCTGGGTGGCCAACACCGCTCTGATAGTTGTGAGTAGGGAGGTGGTCCATGAGCTTAGAACACTCGAAATCTCTACTGCTACGAACTTATCGGACAGTTTGCCATTTTTGGCTTGACGAGCAGTGAAGCCTGAATTATTCAGCGAATGCACCGGATTCCTGCTGGTGGTCTCACCGTATGAAACCACTTTGTGGTTGGAGGAGGCTATAGGCGATTGTATCGACCCAAATACATTGCCAGTACTTTATTTTACTACTGTGCAAAGTGTGGCTTTACACAGCCACTCTATCTGCAAGAAGTAACAGCCACTTTTCCTAAAATAATAATGTCTCGTCCTATCAACTAAAAAA
>OZ024746.1:53617390-53644890 GCA_964016885.1 Eledone cirrhosa
ACGCACCCATAAAAATAAATCATAACTAAAACCTTGTATGTATTCTATCGTATATAGTGGTTGCAGTGAATATATATAGGGGAACCAGTTGACCTTTAATACTAAGACTAGAGAAATTTTGTGAAACTGTGATCCATGGAGTGACATAAAATTCAGTCGTGGGTGATCGTTTGTGAAGAGAAAATAGGTTGGATAAGAACGATGTCAGGGATACAAGCACGAGCGACTGTTAGTCTTCCACAAAACACAATGCCCAGTCATGTGCTTTTGGGGGAACATTCCAGGTAGAACTCCTTAGCCAGTCACGACCAAAGTATGACTTCATACATGCACTGAAACACACGCACACATATATATTGGAATATGTGTTAAAACACAGTATTCAAAACAATCAAACATTATCTGATTGTGCACACATTACTTAGTACTGGTATGTAGAGTAAAAATGTATTTTCTAAGTAGAAAACTCCTAATTAGTATATATATGTGTGTGTTGTTATGTTTTCTGTGTGCGGAGGAATAGTTGAAAGTGTTTACACTTCATACGTTATTCTTTTCACAACTCAGACTTCTAATTGAAAGCCGCCAGTTATATTTATCATAAGTTTAAACTCTTCAAATATTTGCTGTGTTCAAGCATTCGGGAGGGCGAGATCCAACTTTTAAAAACCAAGATGTTTCTAAAACTTAAACGGCAAGTTTACAACGAATGTATCATACCCAACAGATTCTTACAATGTAGGAAAAAATAAAACCTGGTACAACTAACAAACAAGCTAAGAACAGGTCAACATTGCCACCATGAACTACATTATACTTGGAATAATTTGTTCAAATACAAAATATACACCCCAGAGCGAGAAAGAGATAGATAGATATCTAGATAGCTAAATAGATAGCTAGTTAGATAGATATAGAGAGAAAGAGTGAGTGATATTTTAAAACAGGTCTTAAAAGGCTTACCAAGACATATCTAATTTATTCTCAAGTATCCACCAACCATAAATAGAATTTTCCAATTTATGGAGGTTACATAGTGTTAACAATAGAACTATTTAGCTATTCTTTTTGTCTTCTTTTCCATTACATTTTTTCTTATTGTTGTTACTTTAATATGTCACGAGGTATTAGATATTTTCTCACTCTCATTGCTTACAAGCTTCACACGAGGGCTTCCATTGATTAACACTTTCATTACCATATCCGAATGAAAGACAACACCTTCTATGATTTTAAATTAATTTTGAAAATAATCAAGAATTTTGAAGCATTTACTAAAATAATTTTTTTCATATTTTTAAGCTGGTGTTTGGAACATCATTTTTTGAATCAAATGTTCCTAAGTAAAAAAAAAAAAAATGACGAGAGATTTGAATATGAACACTTTAAAACAAACAGCTTTGAATCATACAACCAGAGGTGGTTTCAGGTGGTTTGTTGTCAGAGGGGTAAAGTAAACAGAAAATAAAGCGGAACAATGAAATGAACATGAGAAATAGATAAAAGTAAATGTCATGGTCAAGTTTATAAAAACCATTTGAAATGTAATTGTTAGACACTCCTAAAGTATTGGATGACAACAGGTGGACAGTAAGAGTTAAGACAGAATTTCCGAGAAATAGACACATAAGTAGAAGTATGACCACGCAGAAGGTGAAAGATTGAATAATAGATTTCACCACAGGCTCAGACGTACAAACACAGATACACACACACACACACACACACACACACACACACACACACACAGATACAGGCACATACACATACACCAATTGTTATTAATGGCGACTGTTTACTTCGAAGTTAGTCAACATTATTGGACTATGGAAATATTAAATATTGGATATTAATTTTCGCTACGTGTAGCTTAAACCAGACGTAGATGAATCTTTAATCCAGTGCATGTTTAACGTGAAGTAATACATAGCTAGAATGATATATATTTTATTATAACAGTAAAACTATACCATAGTCTCAAGGGTGAATATTTCCCTGCTTAAAACCACTTGCACGATATAAACACATATAAACACACACAGCAACGACAACAACAACAGCAAGAAAATCCCGGTGCTTCAGAATAAAAGAAAATACCCTTTACGGTGTTTACTTTGCTCAAGTTGCATAGACAAGCCCTTGTCCCTTATGCCATTAAATAAACAATGGATCAATGTGATTGGTCCGTTGGAAACTTGTAACCAATGACGCTTTTGTTTACCTAATGAGATTACACAAACATATATAAACGTCAACGTCACTCATTCCTGTCTCCCGGTCCCCTGTAACGATACCATTAACTGTCAGACAAGTACATGTTATTATAATACTATAACTCAGTGAGGATGATGTATCCTCCGTCGGTTTCCACATTAAACATTTAGTCGTTTGATTAACTGAACTTCCGATATATAATTGTTTCTTCTTTTGGCACAAGGCCAGCAAATTATCAGTACATTACTGGTACTTTATTTTATCGACCCCGTAAGGATGAAAAGCAAAGTTAACCCCGGCGGGATTTGAACTCAGACCATAAAATGGCCGTAACTCTTTGCTGCAAAGCATGGTGTCAGAACCTCTACCGATACTGCCAATCCATCCATCACCCTCAACTTCCGATATATAAGGAATTAATATATATAAGTGGTTGAGTGTCGCTAGTTCCAGGCAGAATCAACGTGACACCATATGTGACGAAACGGGAGCTTTGAATCATAGATACCATCCATCTTGAATTGTATAAAAAGGGGCTGAGTATTGGACACATACTTATAGAGATGTATATACCATATGCATACATACATGCAAGGTCCCATAACTCCAGATAGAGTCGTAGGAGCGCCATATTGACATAGGGATTTAAATAGCTTAGAAACACTAACGGAGCCCATCTCTCTCTATGTCTGAATACAGCAGATTTATTCCAGAGAGAGAGGGGGTGGTGATGAATTGACCCCAGTCCTTGACTATTAATTTTTTATCGACCTCGAATTGATGAAAGGCAAAGTTCACCATGGTGAGATTTGAACTCAGAAAGCAGAAAGACGGAACGAATAACACAAAGCATTCTATCTGACGTTCTAACAACTCTGCCAATTCGCCGCCTACATATACCATAGCCTTACTATTGGTAACACTGTCGATCATACCGTTATACCAGTGCACGCGCGCGCGCACACACACACACACACACACACACACTAGTGTGTCGACGTCTAACCAACCATCTTACCGCATTATATTATAGTTAATAAAAGATATACAACTGTATGTTACACCACAGTATATTAGAGATAAACGTATATATATATATATATATAAAAATAACAAAGAGGGTGTAGTATGATACCCGGCTACCCTCAACCTGGTTCGGCCCGCCAGCCAAGGCCGTTTACCGGGGTGTGGCCGCTGTCGCATGCTACAGCTTCCTGGGGCCACAGGTAAGAGCTGAGTGTCAGGTGGGACCCAATGCAGGACGAGCTGTCCTGAAAAGGGCATGGCTAGCCCCCCCCCCTACAGAGGTACATGCCCCTCCCTGACACCCCACATATCTATCTATCTATCTATCTATCTATATATATATATATATATATATATATCGCGTGTGTGTATATATATAACGATCATCATTTAACATCTATTCTTACACACAGGTATGGGTTGGACATGCGTATATGTCCGTATCTGTGTGTACGTTTCCTGTTTATGTCATATAACTTAGTGGTTCGGATAATAACGAAATCATAAACATAAGTACCCTAGCTGGAAAAAAAAAAAAAAATGTTAACATATAGCTATGAAACAACCTTTTTATCAAACTTAAGAATAATAAAATTGTTATCTAATACATTTAATTTTCTTTGGGGTGTTAGTATGAATCGATGCTGGAATGAATGTGTGGGCTTACATTCATGTATTTTGAATTTTCATTAAGTTTCATTAAGATAATTTTGAACTGATGCTAGGGAGCCCAAAATCTTTAGTTGCTTTCAGGGTTGGATTTAGACCTTCGGGGGCCCGGTATACCTCAGGTTTTTTTTATTTTTTTTACATATCAAAGTTAGCTTGGCGCAAGTAATTTGAATTGAAAAGTTATACATACATGTATTAGATTCAAAAATTCTAACCATCCTAAAACTAAAAATTCCAGCTGAGGTCACAAATAAATTGCTACGGCCGTCGCTGGTGGGACCCGCGGGCAATTGCCCCGTTTGCTCCCCTATTAAATCCACCCCTGGTTGCTTTAATTCGGCATGATAATCAGCTATATGTATTACTTTTCTTTATGGTCTAGAACAGGCATGGGAAACCTTTTTCGAGCAGTGGGCCGCATAGGATGAGACTTATCATATGTCGGGCCGCACTACTAAAAAATTCAAGGCAATTTTAGAAATAGGTGGGCCATTCAGAAAGCCAAACGGGCCGCATGCGGCTCACGGGCCGTAGTTTGCCCATGACTGGTCTAGGATGTCTGTGTGTCTAGGAGTAGCAGCAGAACCGCTCCATGTGTGATAACATGCTAACATACCATCGTATTTGTTTATACTCTATCATTCGACCATTTTACATTGTTGACAAATAGTATATAGCTGTGATACCATTGGTTACAGTACCCAGTGTTATCACACATACCATTGTGTACTGTAGAAGTATTTAAAACATACTGTTGTATTATTGGTTACAATATCAATCTACCATTGTACCAATTGCTACCATTATACCATACTATATTATAGAGATATGGGTAATTTACATCTGCGTTACTATTGGTAAAAACATTAGCATAACATTATGCCACTATATTGTAGAGTTGTTTTCAATACTCTCTTATATATATATATATATATATATATATATATATATATATATATATATATATATATATCCCAACACACACCTCCACTTACCAAGCGTGAAGCTAATAATACCATGTAACATTTACTCCTGTGTTTGTTTGTTTTTTTATTTTGTTATTTCGAACTATATATATCATCATCATCATCGTTTAACATCCATCTTCCACGCTTGCATGGGTTTGAACGGGAATTTTCCCACTTGAGGCAAGATTGGTTGTCTTGCTCGTATAGGACTGTCTGGCGGGTTTTCTACGTGTGGATGCCCTTCCTAACACCAACTACGTTTACAGTGTGGACTGGGAGGTTTTTACCGTGTTACCTACACGGCCACATTACAGCGTGGACTGTGTGTTTTTTTGTCGTGACACCTACACGACCTCATTTGTTTCGGACTAGATGTTGTGGTACCAACATAACTTCACATTTAAGGGGGTGGTGTGGATGGGGTGGGGGTGGGGGACGGGGGTGTATTCTTGTTAGAGGTGCCTACTAACTGTAGGTTTCGCTTTGTACTTAGGCAAGGCGGGTCATCTGATTTACTGTGTAGCGCCAAAGATCTCAGTCCAGTGACATTGTCTTGGAGAGGTGTAAGTGTGTGAGGTCGGAATTTATCAAGTCGTCCCAGGTTTTTCTGGGTCTGCCTACTCCGTGGCTACCGTCTATTTTTATCGCCCTGCACTTTTTTATACAGCTGTCGTCTTTCATGCGCATCACGTGACCGTACCAACGTAGTCTTCTCTCGAGTAAACAACATCTGATCCCTCTTATTCCTAATTTCTCCCTTAGTTCGTTTATGCTTTGCCGTTCACATACATTACTATTACACATCCAGCGGAGCATGCAAGCTTCGTTCTTCTCCAGTCTGCGTATATCCTCTGCACACGAGGCCCAAGTCTCACTGCCATGCAACATTGCTGTTCGTATGCAGGCATCATACAGCCTGCCTTTTATTTTTAGACAGAAACCTTTAGCGGCCAATAGTGGTATAAACTCTGAACTTTTTCCATCCCGTTCTGACTCTAGCTACTGTACTTTCAGAGCACCCACCACCACTGCTGATTTTGTCACCCAGGTAACGGAAGGTGTCCACTATTTCTATAGAACCATCTGTGCAATGGAATGAGCTAGTATTCTGTGGGCACTTGTTGCTACTTATTGCACCTGACCACCGGCCACATATAAAATCTATGTTCTTAGTTAGCTTACCTGTGATCCCACTACATCTTTTATGCACCCATACTTTGCATTTTGGACATAAAATGGAGTTTCTGCCTACTCCTTTCCTACACAATGAGCATGGCCATTTCCCAGATGGGACCGGTGCCCTATTTTCCTTCCTACAAACTAGAACTTTAGTCTTAGACAGGTTAATTTTAAGGCCTTTTGATTTTAGGCCATGCTTCCATGTTTGGAATTTCTTCTCTAGTTCAGCCATTGATTCAGCTATGAGCGATATATCATCTGCGTATAGGAGTTCCCATGGGCAGCCGGTCTTGAACTCCTCTGTTATAGCCTGAAGGGCAATAATAAATAGTAGGGGGCTAAGAACGGAGTCCTGATGAACACCAACTTTTACGCTAAACTCTTCACTATATTCGTTGTTAATTCTAACCTTGCTGACTGTTTCTTTATACAGGCTTGTATAGCTCTCACAAACTATTCATCAACACCTAGTTTTCGAAGAGCCCACCAGATAATGGAGCGGGGGACTCTGTCAAAGGCTTTCTACAATTCAACAAAAGCTAAGTATAGGGGTTTACTTTTAGCTAGGTACTTCTGTAGTTGTCGTACAATGAAAAGAGCGTCTGTGGTACTTTTACCTGACACAAACCCGAACTGCATTTCATCTAGATCAATTCTCTCTCTGATTAGTTGCGCTATTACTTTTTCTGTGACCTTCATGACCGGGTCGATTAATTTAATGCCTCTATAGTTACCCCTATCTAGGGCATCTCCTTTACCCTTGTAGCAGTTAATGATGATGCTGCTACGCCAGTCCTTCGGAACGAACCCATTCTGTATGACTTGGATTACTATCCGGGTGACCATAGTGTGTCCCACCGTTCCAGATGCTTTCAGCATTTCAGCAACTATTTCCGAAGGCCCAGCCGCCTTACCCGTCTTCAAATCTTTGATTGCCTTACTTATTATACTACCTTCAACTTGCACTCCTTATATATATATATATATATTTATATATATATATATATATATATATATATATATATATAAAGTATGATATATAACTAAGTTTCATTTTAAAATGTTTGTATTGTATATCGACCGTTACATGTAGCTCATAATTGGCTCGATATCCTCATCTATGTGACAGACCTGACTTCAGTATTAATCTACTCATCAGACATGTGGACTCACTCAAAACATCTACATCCACTAATGTAAATGTTGAAAAGCAATTTATAGTGAAACTCTGCTATAGCATTGAGTGCTTACATTGGTGCCGCCTCCAGTAATCAACAACAGTACTGAACACACACACACACATATATATACATATGTGTGTGTGTGTGTGTGTGTGTGTGTGTGTGTGTGTGTGTGTGTGTGTGTGTGTGTGTGTGTGTGTGTGTATATACATATATATATACACCTATATATGTGTGTGTGTATATATATATATGTGTGTATATGTTTGTATGTTTTTATGTCCTGTAGTAGCATCGTTCGACAAAAAGAGATCGATAAAATAAGTGCTAGACTTGCAAAAAATAAAATACTGGTTTTGATGTGATCAATTAAATCCATTAAAGGTGGTACCGCATAAAACTTAAGCATATAAAAGAATATACATAATGTACATATAAGCACACCTATATACAAAATGTAACCTTTCTGTATTAATCGTTGTTGTATATGTATGGCCACTGCCTTCGGACGTTTTTCTTGGTGTCACACTTTTTAACTTTTGTGTTTACTCCATTGAGTGCTTTGTGATTGCCTTAATCAACTCGAATAGTTCCTGCTGTACGACTACAACGTCGGTTTATACCAAATATATATATATATATAGCTGTTTTGGCTTCTCTCTCCCTCTCTCCCGGTTACTTACATATGTGCTTCTCCCCCCACGTTTTTTTCCCTTTTTTTCCCCCTCTTCTGTTTAATTTTTCTTTCTCTCTCCTTTTTTTTCTTCCCCCAATAACTCCCACAAGTTATTGACGCACTGGAATTAGACTTATTGTCTTTAATGCGTTGAAATGTCCGTGATTTCCAGCAGACAACTGAAGAAGGGATTGTCCTCCGTTTGTGCTTTCCTTTTATTTTTAAATACACTTTAACAAGAAACCAAAAGGTATTCCAAATTATATATACATATATGTATATATATATATATATATATATATATATATATATATATATATATATATATATATATATATATATATATATATACACACACACCTGAATCTCAATCTATCAGGCTAGCGGACCTTAACAATGTCTTCAAGGAGAAACACACTGTCTATCATAAAAAAAGGTTATGTACAGCTATGGTGTCCGTAAACTTGGATATGATTATAACAGACAGAAAGCGTAGATCGATTGTTTTGCAAGAGCAGGAAATAGCCATAGTCATGAATTACCCCAATGCACAAAAGAGACAATGATACCTAACCGCTTGAAAGTGTCTCTGTTTTTTTTAAGAATGTTTATATATATCTAGAACTCTTCCGGCATAGTTTTATGTAGGGACATTTATTAAGTTGGGATCACAAGATTAGATAAATAATTCATGATTATTTTCAGAATGATTTGAAACATATAGGAAGTATATTTCACGAGAAATGCGAAAGCTCACAAGATGCCGCCGCAAATGAAAGATAGTACACATGTGATCAGCAACTGTTTTCGTAAATGTGTAATGTGGTAGTGATGACATGTTTGTGTGAAGTTGTAGTATAGTAGTGAAGATATATTATATTGTACTGGAGTATGAGAGGTGCTGTATACACTACCTCACCAAACAATATGTCATCACTACCCATACTACACCATCACACACATAATACATATATACATGAATGTGTGAGCGTGTAATGGTGCATTCCCGATGGGTATCGTGGAGGGGTGGGCGGTGTGACCACAATTAAAAAAGCACTCAATATGTTAGTAGAGTATATGCATCTTTATTTTATATAGAAATGACCTCTACCGGACATGAACTGTTTCATTCATACGAATGAAACAGCTCTACTCCTCTAGAAGTCATTTCTATTTAAACTAATATGTGTGTGCGTATATATATATATATATATATATATATATATATATATGCGTGTGTGTGTATATATATATATGTATATGCGTGTATGTATGTGTGTGTATATATGTATATGCGTGTATGTATGTGTGTGTGCATGTGTATATATATATATATATATATGTGTGTCAATACAAGCTACATGGGTGGAACGTTGTTATCAAAGCTTTCGCTTCATGCAAACAACATACCAAGCCTGATATGCTGGTTTTGGGGCGACAAGAAAATTATGTTTTGTCCTACCGAGTCAGGTATGCTTTGGCCAAGCCCTTATATGTCGTCATTTGGGCAGAAAACACATTTGGTTGCAGATGTTTTGCTCACGAAAGATTGTGTGCCATATACAATAATTTGTATTTTTGATATTTCTAAATCCAAGAGTTGAACTTGGACGACATGTTTTTTGCTCAACGACGACATTTTTTTTTTGCCTATTCATACCTAACGTGTATTCCACAGACACTTATGTATAGCCATAACGTAATTCTAGGGGAGATTCAGCTTGATACAGTGTGTGACAAGACTGAGGTACATCTTATTTATTTGTGGCTAAGTGGACGAGATCAAGGTAAAAGAAAATGTCTTATACAAGAACACAATGCGCTGCTGGGAATCAAACTTTCTACCTGATGCTTCTGAGCCGAACACCCTAACCGCCCCTCAACATCTTACTAAACTTCGTTTAGCTGTCTGCTTAGGTAACAGATGGCGCTATTGTTGCTGCAAACAGGTGATATATGAGTTGTATCTACTGTGTATGTGTGCGTGTGCGCAATACTGCAAGTGTTGCCCACTATCTGTTCATAGATTTCTTACTCAATAGTTTCCGTTCGTTGGGGCTACATTTGCATGCGGTCTACCACAATATCCCTAGTCTACTCTGTGTAATGACCTGACCTGTCTATCAAGTTAGTTAGGGTAGTGTATGTAACTAAAGTAAACTGTACACTGAACTATAAATGGTTTCTTATATAGGCACAAGGCCAGCAATTTTGGGGGAGTGGATGGAAAGTCGATTAAATCGATCCCAGTGCGTGACTGGTACTTTATTGTAAGGATAAAAGGCAAAGTTAACCCCGACAGGATTTGAACTCAGACCGTAAAGGGCCGTAACTCTATGCTGCAAAGCATGGTGTCCGACTCTCTACCGATACTGCCAATCCACCACCCTCACACTGAACTATAAATGACCAGGTAGACCGTGCATTACAATGACAGCTCTGATCGTATGTTTGCATGATAATAACTGACATAGGATTAAATACAACAATAAAGAATACGAACATTAAACAGCAGTACTATCTCATATTATAAATTGTTTTGTACACTGCAATGTCGTACTTTAGCATGCGGTCACCACAGTCTATGCTATATAATAACCTTATATCTCTACCGGATTAAGGTTATCATTTATGGTTACAGTTGGCTTTTATATTTGATGTAAACCAGAGGCGTGCAACAGGCGGCCCGGGGCCACAATCCGGCCCGCGAAACCAGTCAGAGTGGCCCGCGATGACAGTTTTTAATTTTTACCTTGTAGGCTTATTTAGAATTGTTTTCGTAATCGTAATACAATTTTCTGTTAGCTGACCTATACTAAAGGGTTTCACTGATAGGGTTATGTGTGCTATAATTTCCCAGTTCCATATTACAGAAAGAAGTGATTTTCATTAGATTACATATTTTTGACAGTGCCTGCTCTAATAGTTGTTCCAATGTTCAAAAGTGGCCCGCCAATGGAATATGTTGCACACCCCTGGTGTAGACAACAAATGACTAGGTAGACTGCACGCTAAAGTGAAAATGAGCTGGTGGATCGCGCACTAATGTGGCACCTTTTTATGTTTATGATATTCGAGAATATATTAATGAAATGTGGAAAAGTTACGTTTCAGCATCATGAATTGCACCGCGCCCGGAATCGAGAACTTACAGCTCCTTAGTCTCTCATGAGTGGCGTATTGGTTAGTGTGTTAGACTGACGACCATAAGGTCATGGGATAGATTCCTGGTCTATGTGGTGTTTTATGTTCCTTATTTCACATTGCTCCGACTGCCAAGAATTTTGAACGACTGATAGTATCAACAATGGAAAGCCCAAATGGAAAAATCATTCTCTTGTTCCGATCTGATGATCCCCAAAAGCAACAATATAAATAACAAAACAATGGCATTGGATACATAGTTAATGATTGGGTGATCACAGCTGGAATGTATTGGGTCATAGAAGTTAGGTCAGAGTAAAGCTAGGATTATATAACAATATTTCATATAGTGACGACTATATGTGTGTGTATGTATGAGACTTGTGTGTGTGCATGAATGAGAGTGCGTGTGTGTGTGTGATTTTGTGTATTTCTTTTTTTTTTTTTTACCAGTTTTAATCATTAGAGGTCGGCAAAGCTGGGGTGCGGCCGATAGGGTTTTAATCGATCAGATGAACCCCGGTACTTACCTTATTTTAACGATCTCTATATAACAAATCGCTCGATTACAGGACAAAACAAACCCATGTAAACAGAGACATACACACAAATACTACACGCACACACACACACACACACACACACACACACACACACACACACACACACACACACACACACACACACACACACACACACACACACACATTAAGAATCTTAAGGCTAGGAAGAACATATGTACCCAAGGACTGAACCCCAAACCATTTGGTTGCATGGCGAACGTGTTACCCACACAGCCATCTATATAGAGAGGTAGACATAAAAGCTCACACATGTGCACCCAAAGAAATATAATTACAAATATTAACATATGCAAACATAACAGGAAACATATATTCACAAATATATATATACACAGAGCAACATGTGTATATATATATATTTACAAATATATATATACACAGAACAACATGTGTATATATATATATATATATATTTACAAATATATATATATATACACAGAGCAACATGTGTATATATATATATATTTACAAATATATATATACACAGAGCAACATGTGTATATATATATATATATTTACCAATATATATATTCACAGAGCAACATGTGTATATATATATATTTACAAATATATATATATACACAGAGCAACATGTGTATATATATATATATTTACAAATATATATATACACAGAACAACATGTGTATATATATATATTTACAAATATATATACACACAGCAACATGTGTATACAGACGTACATATGTTGTAATGAAATCAATGTATAGTACAGATACATCCATGTATCTGAACATACATACATAAAAACCAGAGGAACATACATACATACATACATACATACATACATACATACATACATACACTCATATATACACACACGCGTATATACCTATACGTATATACATATACCCATACATACACACATACACACATATATACATACACACATATATAAATACACATCTGTGTCTGTGTGTTTGTTATGTTTACTAGTTGTTATGTATATGAATATGTGTGCATGAATGTATATATCCATATGTGTATGTGTATGGTGTATACGTGAGTATGTACGTGTGCGCGCGAAAACAAGTCATCTCTTATCTGTATCTGTGTGTCTGCTTCACTCTCGATCACAGCTTGTCAAAGAAATTGGGTAGAACACACACACATACATACATATACACCAGACTTGCACACACATATATACACTCAAACACATATATACACACACACACTTTTATATGAATTAGAACAACGCGAAAATAGAAAGAAATGCAACAACAATAATAAGAACAATCACAGCAGCAGCTACGACAGAAAGTACAACAGCAGCAACAATAACAAGAGTAACGATGACAACAGCAGCAGTGACATTAATCACAATAGTGACAACAACAACAACAGTAACAATAATAGCAGCACAGGTAGTAAGAAACATCAGCAATAGCAACAACAGCAATGCCAAGAATCACAGCAACGACAACAACAATAGCATAAAAATCCCTCACCTGTAGCAACAAAGACGTCAGCAATAACACACACACACACACACACACACTAACACACAATGAATGCTGACAACCACAACAACAACAACAGTAACGAAAACAATAAGACCGATAAATGGTAACAACAATAATCACAGTAACAACAACAGTAATATTAGACACAAGGCCAACAATTTTGGGTAGGTGGGAGGGAGACGAGTAAATCGACCCAAGTGTATTACTGCTACTTTATTTTATCGACTCCATAAGGATGAAAGGAAAAACAGTAATAATGGTTTTAGATTTAGGCACAAGGCTAACAATTTTTGTGGAAAGGCGAAGTCGATTAAATAGACCCAAGTGTATTACTGGTACTTTATTTTATTGACTCCATAAGTATGAAATGAACAACAACAGTAATAATGGTTTTAGATTTAGGCACAAGGCTAACAATTTTTGTGGAAAGGCGAAGTCGATTAAATAGACCCAAGTGTATTACTGGTACTTTATTTTATTGACTCCATAAGTATGAAATGAACAACAACAGTAATAATGGTTTTTGATTTAGGCACAAGGCTAACCATTTTTGTGGAGGTGAGGAAAGTCGATTAAATCAGCCCCAGTGCATTACTGGTACTTTATTTTATCGACCGCGTAAGGATGAAAGGCAAAGATAACCTCGGCGGGATTTGAACTCATAACGTAAAGGACCGTAACTATAAGTAGTAAAGCATCTAGACCGACGTCCTACCGATATTGCTAATCCACCGTTATTACAACAGTAATAATAACAATAGAAACAATTACAGTAATTAACTTTGCCTTTCATCCTTAGGGGTCGATCAAATAAAGTACCAGTAATGTACTGGAGTAATTGCTGGCCTTGTGCCAAAAGTAGAAACAATTATAGTGAGAGCATCAACCACAATAACAAGAGATTACAATAATGACGGTAGCGACAGCTAACAGTAGTAAAAACATTCACAATAAGAGTAACGAAAATAATAATAACAACAACAACAATAACTATGTCGGTAGCGACAGTAACAGCAACCGCAACAATGAGATTAGCGACAGTTAACAATGACGCTAGCAACAGCTAACAATGTCAGCAACAGCAGTAATAGCCGCATTAACAACAACAGTCCCAAGAACAATGATAGTCGTTACAAGTATTTATACTAAGAATTCAACCCGAGAAAAAACATGGTAATATGCCCAGCCCAGGCCAGATGTGAAAGTAGGCTCCCAAATTTGGTAATAGGCCCAGGCCAGATGTGAAAGTAGGCTCCCAAATTTGGTAATAGGCCCAGGGCAGATGTGAAAGTAGGCTCCCAAAGCTGGTAATGGGCCCAAGACAGATGTGAAAGTAGGCTCCCAAAGCTGGTAATGGGCCCAAGACAGATGTGAAAGTAGGCTCCCAAAGCTGGTAATGGGCTCAGGACAGATGTGAAAGTAGGCTCCCAAAGCTGGTAATCGGCTCAGGACAGATGTGAAAGCAGGCTCCCAAAGCTGGTAATGGGCCCAAGACAGATGTGAAAGTAGGCTCCCAAAGCTGGTAATCGGCTCAGGACAGATGTGAAAGCAGGCTCCCAAAGCTGGTAATGGGCCCAAGACAGATGTGAAAGTAGGCTCCCAAAGCTGGTAATGGGCTCAGGACAGATGTGAAAGTAGGCTCCCAAAGCTGGTATTAGGCCCAGGGCAGATGTGAATGTAGGCTCCCAAATTTGGTAATAAGCCCAGGCCAGATGTGAAAGTAGGCTCCCAAAGCTGGTAATGGGCCCAAGACAGATGTGAAAGTAGGCTCCCAAAGCTGGTAATGGGCTCAGGACAGATGTGAAAGTAGGCTCCCAAAGCTGGTATTAGGCCCAGGGCAGATGTGAATGTAGGCTCCCAAATTTGGTAATAAGCCCAGGCCAGATGTGAAAGTAGGCTCCCAAAGCTGGTAATGGGCCCAAGACAGATGTCAAAGTAGGCTCCCAAAGCTGGTAATCGGCTCAGGACAGATGTGAAAGCAGGCTCCCAAATCTAGTAATGGGCCCAAGACAGATGTGAAAGTAGGCTCCTAAAGCTGGTAAAAAGCCCAGGCCAGATGTGAAAGTAGGCTCCCATAGCTGGTAATAACCCCTGGACAGATGTGAAAGTAGGCTCCCAAATCTGGTAATAGGCCCAGGGCAGATGTGAATGTAGGCTCCCAAAGCTGGTAATAAGGCCAGGCCAGATGTGAAAGTAAGCTTCCAAATCTGGTAATAAGCCCAGGACAGATGTGAAAGTAGGCGCCCAAAGCTGGTAATAAGCCCAGGCCAGATGTGGAAGTAGGCTCCCAAAGCTGGTAATAAGCCCAGGCCAGATGTGAAAGTAGGCTCCCAAATCTGGTAATAGGCTCAGGACAAATGTGAAAGTAGGCTCCCAAATCTGGTAATAGGCCCAGGCCAGATGTGAAAGTAAGCTCCCAAATCTGGTAATAAGCCCAGGACAGATGTGAATGTAGGCTTCCAAAGCTGGTAATAGACCCAGGCCAGATGTAAAATGTGGACTGTTGATGTTGGTTATAGACTTGGGTTAGACGTATAATGTAGACTCCCCAAAATGGTAATAAATAATAGATCCCATTTTAAACTGATTATTAAGTATTGTAGCAGTCATTTCAACATACATAATTCATATATGGGTTACATGTAAGTATGTGGGGTGGTGGTGGTCTGTGTGTGTGTTTGATGGGTTTATGTGGTAAGCAGATGAAGCTTACAGTGACTTATGGGCTCGTACGACACGTATTTCTTATTAATAGTGACATTGGTAAACATACACGACACATCTGAAAGGGATTTACATTCAGTAAAGGGGTTGGCTACACAATAACTATAAGAACACTTTAATAAAGAAGTAAAAATAAATAGAATTAACAGTACATAACAGAGGAGGAAACGGGAAAGTTGGGGACCGACCTAAAGTGAAGGGTGTGACTAGAAAGTGATTTCGGTGATCCTCTCACAACCCCGGATTACCCTGACACACCAAATGCAATAAATACTTCTTTTTTAGTGAACTTTCCTACAGCTAATCAAATTCCAGGCATTGAAAGACTGCGTCTTCTTTATGCAGCTTGTCATGGAGACTACCGCGGTTCTTGCTCCTCCACCCCCCGGGCTGTCACAGAAGAGCGAAAGATGACTAAAACCCAGGCATTGATTGTTTTTTTTTTGTACCGGTTGACATTGACACGTTTAATTGTGTCCCAGGTTCCTAGACTGCCGTTTTCGTACGTGGGTTGGTTGATGCAACGAGTATCATTTGCTGTTCTTCGTGGCAACGTTTTCATTATGGTGTCTGCAGGGGTTCATCCCGAGATATGAAGTCCAGTCTAGGGTGTAGAGTTTCCTCCCCATTATTCTCTCACTTTTCCTCGATGCCGAGATGATATTGCAAATGTATTTTAAATGAATCATATAACAAAAAATTGCACAGATAATGTGGACTGATATAATTACGCCATTTTCTCCACCACTCTTACTTACTTCCTTAAAATTTACTCCGGGGTAACACACGCCCCTCTCTATCGTCACAGACCTGTCAACTCCCCCCGTGCGACGTAGAGATCTTCCACCCACTTGGGGTGTGTGAGAGATTTTTTCTCTTGTGTAAATGGTTATAGCTTTCATTATGTAAAATCTCCTCATTTTGCCTCATTTCTCCCCGTTTTGGGGCACTTTTTACGTTTGGGTTTATAGAGGTTGGTAAGAGGTCTGACGTCATCTTCATTCTCAAACTGTATTTAAATAAGTGGATGAGGGCTTGTAACGAGAGAAGAAAAATAACTGTCCCACATGTTAGATGACTGAGAATATAAGCCTTACACCAGGACGGGAGTCCACTCCATTGCAGGCTTAACTCCCTACCCCGAGCTTATGTTGGTTGTACTAATTTTTTTCAGATGAGTGTACTGGAGCAAATGAAATGAAAAGAATTGCCTTGCTCAAGAACACAACGCTGAAGCAATAGCAGTAGTAGTAGTAGTGGTTGTTGTCTTCGTCATCGTAGTAGTAATAAGAGCAGCAGTTACCAACATCACCCCAGCTAACAGGAACACCATCACTGTCATCATCACTGGCTGTAGCAGCCGTACTATCATCAACACTAGTACTATCACCAGCACTAACGTCATCATTAATACTATCGTCAACAATAGTATTACCATCACCATTACGGCGACAACCACAGACTGAACATCATCACCACCACCACCGCCACCGCCACCGCCACCTTTCATTAACATTAGCCTAAAAGACGAAGCACTTCAATCAAGGTGATTTACAAAATGAAAGTAGACACACCCACATTACTAGCTGCTGGTTTATTACATACAGTTGTAATTAGCTGCCGACTACTACTACTACTACCACCACCACCATTACTACTATTACTACTGCTACTACTAGTAATAATAACAATGATTTCTGGTATAGGCACAGTGCCAATATTTTGGGGGGAAGGGAAAGCCGATTAAATCGACCCCAGTACGTTACTGGTACTTTATTTTATCGACCTCGGCGGGATTTCAACCCAGAGCGTAGTAACTAAATATCTTAAAGCCTTTTGTCCGACGCTCTACCGATACTGCCAATCTATCCATAAATTAACGTGTAAGTGGTTGAGTATTTCATGATAAGTTTGTCATCTGTACACTTAATCTAATTCTCAAGTAGAATCAATATGACATAACATGTGACAAGACAGGATCTTTGAATTACATCAGACAGGTTTGTACATAGTTCACGTCTACACAATTTTACTCACAATGTTTTGGTCGCTCTATGGCCATTATAAAGTCCTAGATTCTACGCAAAGGGGTCCATCTCGGGAGCTCATGATTGCGAATAGAAGTTCTTAACCACTCTGCTTTTTTCGTGGACCAACTATACTGTATATCGTTCACACTTTTTTTGTATACACAAGGGCCGTGAACTCTTGTTGAGGTCTCGAGCATTTGAACCTGGCAGAGCCCATCCCTCTCCAGGGCTGAACACAATCGATTTTTACCCCTGTGTGTGAGAGACAGAGAGAGAGAGACAGAGAGAGAGAGAGACAGAGAGAGGGTAAGGGATCGACGCCCATTACTAGACTGGTTCTATACTTATCAATCTAGAAAGCATGAAAGGCAACGTTGACCCCAGTGTGATTTAAACCCAGAGAGCAAATAAGCAGAACGAATGATATAAAGGATTCTAATCGCCATATTTTATTGCACAACGCCACCTCAAAAATAACGTTAAAAAATCACTTAAAAAGTTAACTATAGGCAGGTGAGTGTCGTACCTACGTTCGTTCTGATGATGAGTGTTCTTGTTCGATCAACGGGACGGCCTGCTCATGGAATTACCTTGTAAGTGGCTGAGCATTCTACAAACAGGTATACTCTTCACCTAGTTCTCAGAGTGTCACAGTCTGTGACAAGGCGGGACCTTTGAAACAGGTACATGTTATTTTATTCCAGCTGGGTGAACTAGAGCAATGAGAAATAAAGTCTTACCCAACGCACTGCTGGGATTCGAACTCACGACCATACATTTTGAGCCGAACACACTAGCCACTAAGCTATTCTAGCCGCCTTCACTAGCCAATCAATGTTTACAATAAACTCCTACCAGATATGTTAGAGGCATCGAAAATGCTTGGATGCCAACAAACCAAAACAAATGCTCATGTTTATGGCGGCGGACTTCTCTATTTTGCATAAACATTTGACCAAACTAATTCGCATTGTATTCGAATATTCACGATAAATACCATAAGATAATGTGTACAACCCTCACATTTATTTGGTTCTATCAACTTTTGTAGTAGTTTTGTTGTGAACAAATACGTGACATCAGAAATTCCATCTTTTTCTATTTGGTTATGTGTGCGTATGTGTTACTAGCTGGTTGTATACATGTATATGATTATTAATACTTGGTTGTCTGTGTGTTTGTGTGTGTGTTTATACATGTAAATAAATATAATTCTATTTACGCAGGTGTGTTTCTGTGTTTGTGTTTGGTCTCTCTGTGTTATGTATATATGAGTATATCTATTCGTTAGATTCTCTGGACATTTTTTCAGTGGACATGCTTCAGCCTATGCTGTGGCACTGTTTGTTTAGGATAAAAACCTCAATACTTTATACACACACACACACACACACATTATATATATATATATATATATATATATGGTTCATTCTGTCATTACCACAGCAGAAGTCCGACGAGCTTTTGATTCCAGTGTCGGGCCAGATCGATACAGATCGAACCTTGAGCTGATCAATAGCGAAACGCGCGTCACTACTCAATAAACATAATGAAGATATTACAGATCGTCCTTTTATTATTATATATATATTATTATTATTATACCTGTTCCAGCCATCCGGCTAAGGCCATGTTGGGGCACCTCCCTTATATATATAATATATGTATGTATAATTATTGATGTAAAGTTACCGGCAGGTAGAGTATTAGTAAAACCAACTGATGCAAGAACTATTTTCATGGACAATACAGTTCTTGCACTGACAGGTGAATATTATATATTTTGTTTATAATTTCCGAGAAAACCTCATCTGAAAGAATCTTCTTCCAGTATTGCTTGTCTTAATTTATTAAGATAGTCAATATTGTTGTTTCTTGATTCTAGTATTAGAACGGCTCCTTCACTATACAGTGATGGCCATAACTGGACCCCAAAACTTAAGGTCGTGCATATACGTTAAGCGTATGACATTTTAATTATACTGTATATTTGTATGTATGCATATTGGCGTGTGTTTATGTGGGTGTGCGTGTATGTCTAGATATATGTGTATTTATGAGTTGTGCATGTGTGTGGAAAAGAATGTGTACATCTGCATACGTTTGAAAATAGAGAGGAAAGCGATGTTTCATTTCCAGCTCTGTTTGCATAAGGCACCACCACCACTAGCATCACCACCACAGAGGTGGCATCTTAAGGAGTTAAAATACATTAAGGGACAATAAAACGATATATATTAAGTAAAGTCTACTATATTTTCATTAAACATCCGGCACTTGAAGGTGTTACAAGCAAGAAGGTGACAGGTGAAAGGGCTACAGTAAATTACTGTACGGGATAGCAGGAAGTTGTATAAGTAAATTGTATTTTTATAGGGAACAGTAGACTAGTGTTCAGTTTAGTGTAGTGTATTTTTGTAGGGAGCAGTAGACTAGTGTTCAGTAATGTGTAGTGCATTACTGTAGGGGACAGTACAATATATAGATTATAATGCAGCGTATGACTGTAGGGAACATAGACAATTGTACAGTATAATGTTGTGTATTACTGTAGAGCGCTGTACATGGTAGTGTAGTGAATTATTGTAGAGGACGGTACAAGGTAGACAGTGTAATGTATTACTATAGAGGGTGGTACAAGGTAGACAGTGTAGTGTATTATTGTAGGGGACGGTACAAGTCATGCTGTGTAGTGTATTATTGTAGGGGACGGTACAAGTCATGCTGTGTAGTGTATTAATATAGGGGACAGTTAACAAGTGTCCAAGTAAAGTGTAGTATATTACTGTAGAAGGAGGTAGTATAATAATATAGTGTAGTATATTGTAGGGGACAGAAGGTATGCAGTGTAGTGTATTGAAGGGGACGGTACAAGATATACAGTGTATTGAAGGGGATGGTACAAGATATACAGTGTAGTTTGTTGTAGAGAACAATTGACAATGTATATAGCGTAGTGTATTATTGTAGGGGACAATAGACAAGATATACAGCGTAGTTTATTGTAGCGCACAATAGACAAGGTATACAGCGTAGTGTATTGTAGGGGATAGTATACAAGGTATACAGCCTAGTGTATTTTTGTAGGGGACAAGGTATAAAGCGTAGTGTATTTTTGTAGGGGGCAATAGACAAGGTATACAGCGTAGTGTATTGTAGGGGATAGTAGACAAGTGTACAGTAAAGTGTAGTGTATTACCATAGAGAGCAGAATACAGGTGTTCAAAGTATAATAGTTACGGTTGGACCGACGAATTAAGGAACGGCTTGCTCGTGAAATTACTATACAAGTCGACAGATGTGCCCTTGATATAAATCTATTAGGGAGACTCACCGTAACTTGGTGTGTGATAAAGCCAGCTCTTTTGAACCACAACTCATTTTATTCATCTGCGTGTACTTGAGTAATGTGAAATGAAGTGTCTTGCTCAAGGACGCAACGTGGCGCCACAAATTGTTTACAAGCGTGAGATTCAACACAAAGTGTAATACAGGCTGTCCACAAAGTCACCAGAAAATTTTATACAAATATATATATATATATACTCTAGGAATGTATCTTACATTGCCCATGGAGTGCGCTGAGATACAACCGGTACTGGCATTGATAAATATGCTGGGTCTGTCAACCCTTATTATATATATATATATATATATATATATATATATATATATATATATATATATATATATATATATATATCATCATCATCTTCGTTTAACGTCCATTTTCCACGCTAGCATGGGTTATATATATATATATAAAATTGTCTACTGACTTTCTAGATAGCCTGTATATTTCCATAAAACATCCATTCTGTATTTCAATGAAATTATACCAGAAAAGGATCTTTAAAAGATTATACATGTAAATGTAAGTATGTGTCCTTGGATAACATATATTCTGTGTTGCCGCTGGTAACCCCGTTAGGAATAGGTGGGGAATGGACGGCACAATTAATGCAAGGTAGCATTCAATACATTGAATAGAAGAAAGGATATATACATATATACTGAATAAATGACACTTACGTGACTAGTTCCGTTTTCATTCATAATCTATCTACATATCTTTCTATCTATCTATCTACCTAGTTACTAATCGATTGATCGATCGATCGATTTATTTTCAGATTCTCACTCTCTGTATATGTATGAATACACAATGTATTATGTAATATATATTTAAACACATGCACTATGTATATATAAATTATGTATTAAATCCTAACAGGGTTTGTGTAAATTATGTATGTGTGTGTGTATATGATGATGATGATTTCTCCCGAATGAAACAGTTCTAGTCTTGTAGAAGCCAATTCTATGTTAAATATTTATATTGAGTACTTTACTTACTCTGGTTACCCCTCCCCCCCGATTGAACCCGGGAAAAACTTATATATATATATATATGTTGTGTGTGTGTGTCTGTGTGTATATATATATATATATATATATATATACGTGTGTGTGTGTGTATGTGTATATATATATATATATATACGCGTGTGTGTGTCTGTGTATATATATATATACGTGTGTGTGTCTGTGTATATATATATATATATATATATATATATACACGTGTGTGTGTGTGTATATATATATGTGTGTGTGTGTGTGTGTGTGTGTGTGTGTGTTTGAGTCTGTGTGTGTATATATACATACATACATACATACATGTGTGTGTGTATGTGTATCATAGATAAAGACTACCTTAGGTATGCAATACACACAGACAAACAGGAAAACAACTGAAGGTGAGAAATTATGTAAGGAATGAGGTTTAGTATGGAAATTATGATCACTCATTCATTCATTCTTTTATTCCTCTATTCCTTTAGTCATACGAATTAAACACATGAATTTTTCAGTGAACAGAACAGAAAAAAAAACGTGTTGAGGGAAAAAAACATCAATAAATAAATAGAAATAAATAAATGAATGAAAGAATAAATAAATAACAGAATAATAGAATATCAGAATATCAGAATATCCGTTTTAAGAAAACAAATCTTTACAACTGATGTGTATGTGTGGGTGGTGGGAATATGTATGTGTGTGTGGGGCTGTATGTGTGTGTGGTACTATGTGTGTGTGTGTGGGACTGTGTGTGTGTGGGGGGGGGGGTGTATGTGTGTGTGTGGGACTGTTTGTGTGTGGGACTGTGTGTGTGTTTGGGGCGGTGTAAGTGTGTGTGGGGTTGTGTGTGGAGCTATGTGTGTGTGTATATGTGTGAGGCTGTGTGTGTGTGTGTGTATATGCGTGTGTGTATATGTATGTGTGTATATGTATGTGTGTGTATATGTATGTGTGTGTCAGTTTTTCCTGTCCCCCATAAAAAATAACCAGAACGTTAACAACAACCACAACAACCATATAAATGATGACGATAATAATGGGTTCTTATATAGACACAAGGCCAGCAATTATCCCAGTGCATTACTGGTACTTAATTTCATCGACCCCGAAAGTATGAAAGGCAAAGCTAACCTCGGTGGGATTTGAACTCAGAACGTAAAGAGCCGTAACTCTATGCCGCAAAGAATGTTGTCCGACGCTCTACCGATACTGAATGATTTCTAATTGAGGCTCAAGGCTAACAACATAGCTGGGAGGAGAAAGTTGATAATACCGACCCCAGCAGTTTACTGGTACTTTTTTTATTTATTCATCGTACTCGAAAGAATGTTGATTTCTTTGGTATTTGAGCCCAGAAGGAAAAGGGATGTAACTAAATGATGCAAAGGATTTTGTCCGATGCTTTAACGATTCTGAAAACCCACACTAATTGTTTCTAACACTAGCAAAAGGCGAGCAATTTAGAAGAAGGGTAGGGTCGCATATATCGACCCAAGTACTTCGTTATTTATCGTACCCGGAAGGATGACAGGCGAAGTTGACCGCGCTGGGATTCGAATTCAGAACGAAAAAAATCGAAACAAAAAGCAATGCATTTAGTCTGACACGCTACCGATTCTTCCAATCCACAACCCTCACAACAACACCGACGACAACAATAACATGAATACTAATTGTTTCTACTTTTGGCACAAGGCCAGCAATTACCCCAGTGCGTTACTGGAAACTTTATTTTATCGACCCCGATATTTATGAATAATAATATGTTGACGATGATTTCCATTATTCGTGCAGGGACGTCCGATGAAGTGATCATTACATGGACAGGTTGCCTAAAGTGTGGGTGTTTACATAGAAATCAGATGAGATATATAGTAAATATATGCAGCAGTCCTCCCTATACAGGAGAATCTCCAAATAAGGACGACGAATGAATATCACTAATCCAGGTTGCCTTGACCACAAAGAGTATTGCCCTCTCCCGATTTTCCTGGTCCAATCTACAGGCACATGTAGTGAGAAGAAACACACTCTCTTGTCATTTTCACCACACTCATCCAATAATAATAAGAATAATGCACAGAGATATTGGGGGAAGTTATCTTCTGATGAGTAGACAAATCCTTCCGAAACTTAACAGAAAGATAATCTCTAATTTCACCTAGTGTGTGTGGGCTGTGTACGGGGTAATAATTAAAAGTGTATACACTTGATAATTAATTCTTTTTACAGCGAAGGCTTGTAATTAAAACAAAAAGTCTGCAGATATATCTTTAATAGATTTACTATAAACCCATCAAATGTCGCTGCTCACGCAGCAAAGTTCTCAACCGATTGGGTTTCACAGGAGTAGTAAAGAGGAGAGCAATTCAATCCACGAGTTAAGCCACAGAGAAAGACACTGGATGGCTTTGGATAAAAAGAGCTGATCAGTGCAGAGGTTATTTACTAATGGGACGCATGTCGGGGCCCAAATCAGCCTGGCTGGGTCACCTGGTCACAGGTATATGTTATTTAAAGACCCGAATCACCCAATGACACCAGATGACATTATTGATGATAGGTCCCAGCTCACCTACGAAGATGTGTCCCACACAATATGTAAATAATAATGCCCATAGTAGTAGTAATAACGGAAATAACAATAGTAAAAATAATAGTAATAACGGTTTCTATTCTTGGCACAAGGTCAGCAATTTGACGAGAAGGGAAAGTCGATTAAATCAACCCCAATGGTACTTAAATTTGGTCCTTAAATGGTACTTAAGTTTGTAGGCCCGTAAGAATGAATGTCAAAGATAACCTCGGCGGGATTTGAAACAGGGACTTAGAAGACAATAGAGGTAGTGAATGCAATGGTAGATATAAAGGGTATCAAGTGTTAAGGGTAGTACATACCTCCAGTTGTCTGCCAACTTAGTCCTCCTATGAACATTTTCCTGGAGAAAAAAAAAAAAAAAAAATGAATGCTTGTTTTTCAGATACATCTTATGTATTTATATTTTTACAAACATACAAAGGCACGCGTACAACACATTCAGTCACCCATATATGATATTTTAAAGCTCCATTCTAACATGTGCGTCTTTATAGATATGTATGTGTGTGTGTGTGTGTATATATATTTATATGTAAATATATGTGTATATATATGTGTTAAAGTGTATGTTTATGTGTATACGTATGTGTGTGTATGTATGGGTATATATGTGTATGTGGTGTGTGTATATATGTGTGTGTGTGTATATATATGTGTGTGTGTGTGTGTGTATATATATTTAAATGTAAATATGTGTACATATATATATATATGAAAGTTTATGTGTATGTGTGTGTATGTATGCGCGTATATATCTGTGGGTATGTGTGACTGTGCATACATATGTGTGTACGTGTATCATCATCATCATCGTTTAACATCTATTTTCCACGCTAGCATGTGTTAGACGGAATGAGTATAAATGTATATATATACATGTGTATGTATATATATATAGGCATATGTGTATATGTATGTATATACATGTGCATATATATATAGGTATATGTGTGTATGTATATATGTGTATATGTATGTATATATATATATATGTGTATATGTATGTATATATATGTGTATATATATGTGTATGCATATATATATGTATATATATGTATGTATATATATATATGTATGTATATATATGTGTATATATATATATATATATAGGCATATGTGTATATGTATGTATATATATATACGTATGTGTATGTGTATATGTATGTATATATATATATATATACGTATGTGTGTATGTGTATGTATATATATATATACGTATGTATGTATGTGTATATGTATGTATATATATATATATATACGTATGTATGTATGTGTATATGTATGTATGTATAAATATATTGCGATAGAGATAATATGATTGATTGTGACTTCGAAGTATTGCAGGATCTATGACCTATTCATCCAAACAATGGACGCTACATTCTACACATGTATAAGTCGAGTCATTTAAATAGTCTGAGGGATAATAGTTTTTATTGGAGATAAGACCATATTATAACTACACATACATACCACACAACACACACACCACACACTCACATAGACACACATACTCACATACACACATAACACACACTCACACACATACCACAAGCACACATACAACACACACACACACTCATATACACACACCCACATACACACACCACACACTCACATAAACACACATAGACACACACTCACATAAACACACACATACCACAACCACACATACAACACACACACTCACATACCACACATACACACAAATACACATAAACGCACACACCACACACATACACACATAATATATTAGTGTGTGCGTATGCTTGCCTGTATGCATATAGATATATATATACACACACACACGTGTGTGCGTGTGTGTGTGTGTTTATGCATTTCTGTATGTAAATAGTTATTCCGACACACACATATATGTGTGTATATATAGCTATATACAAACGTACATACAGGCATAGATACGTATATATATATATACATAGTCATATACATGCATAAATACATATATGCATGTATACACACATAATTTTAATTGGCAATTGTTTTATTCTGGTTATTATTCCAGATTTTCTCGACGATTACACACGCACACGCACATGCATTCACTCACACACACACACACACAACCACTCACTCGCACACATACATACATATGTTTGTGTGTATGTGTGTGTGTGCAACGTAGATGGTTTTAATGGGATATATATATATATATATATATATATATATATATATATATATATATATATATATATAGAGAGAGAGAGAGAGAGAGAGAGACAGGCACGTGTTGTGTGCAATTATATGCACGTGTAATGAATGCAGTGAATTTGTGTATATATGTACATATATATATGTGTGTGTGAGTGTTTGTGAAAATGGTATATATTTTGCTGTGCACAATACTAGCGGTATATATATATATATATAGAAAAAAAGCGGCAGTGTTCAGACCTGGAGAGGGTTGGGCTCCGCCAGGTTTAAAAGTGCCCTAGACATGCCGTTTGACGGTGCCTCTACCACTCCACAAAGGAGTTATGGGACCTTTAGCCTATATATATATATATATATATATATATATATATATATATATATATATATATTTATATATATATATATCCGTATGTAGTTGACAGATGAGGGAAAAGAGTACTCAATACCGGTGTAGATTTTAAGTATTCAATAGTGAGTCA
>OZ024746.1:53659890-53662390 GCA_964016885.1 Eledone cirrhosa
CTCCTTCTCTCTCACACACACACTCTCGCTCTCTCTCTCACACACACACTCACATATATACACTCACACTCCTTCTCTCTCACACACACTCTCGCTCTCGCTCTCACACACACACATATATACACTCACACACTCCGTCTCTCTCATACACACACTCTCGCTCTCTCTCACACACACAAATATACACTCACACACTCCGTCTCTCTCATACACACACTCTCGCTCTCTCTCATACACACACTCTCGCTCTCTCTCTCATACACACACTCTCGCTCTCTCTCTCATACACACACTATTGCTCTCTCTCTCTCACACACACATATACACTCACACACTCCTTCTCTCTCACACACACTCTCGCTCTCTCTCACACACACACACATATATATACACTCACACACTTCGTCTCTCTCATACACACACTCTCGCTCTCTCTCTCACACACACATATATACACTCACACACTCCGTCTCTCTCATACACACACTCTCGCTCTCTCTCTCACACACACATATATACACTCACACACTCCGTCTTTCTCATACACACATACACTCCATCCAACACATTCATTTGTTCTCTCTCCATCTCTCTCTCTCACATACATACTCACTCTCTCTCCCTGTCTCTCTCTCACACACACACCCTCTAACATACATTTGTTCTCTCTTTCACTCACTCACACACATACATAATATTCCCTCCAACACATACATTTGTTCTCTCTTTCTCTCTCACACACACACACTCTCTCTCTCTTGACTCTCACTCTCTCTCTCTCTCTCTAGTGTACGTATTTCTCCTGTCTATCCGTCTCTGTCCTCTGTCGGATCAACAGTCATATTTGAAGCCAAGTTTCTTTTTATCATATATATAGATATATGTGTGTGTGTGTGTGTGTGTGTGTGTGTGTGTGTGTGTGTGTGTGTGTGTGTGTGTGTGTGTGTTAAGGGTGCTGTTGTGATCTACTGCGTATTTCGGGCATTTAAACCACCTGGCAGAAAACAGCCAAATTATTCAAGAGAAGTAGAGAGAGTTGGAGATAGATGGTTATATGGAATGAGAGAGAGAATGTGGACTTGAGTTTTATTTCTTGACCTCGAAAGGTTGAAAGACAAAGTTGACCTCGGTGGGGTTTGAACACAGTGCAGAGAGGGGCCGGAACGAATAACCCCGAAGCTTTGTATCCGACGTTCTAACGACTCTGCCAATCCATTCGCGCGCGCACACACAGACACACAGACACACACACATATTTAAAGAGAGAGAGAGATTACACAACAACCCGGTTTCAAAGCTTACACACACACATACATATATATAATTTGACAGAATGTCATTAAATCTCTCTCTATGTCTATCTACATATCTATTTCCCCATATATATATATATTAACGAAGGAGTTGTGGTAAGGAACCAGATGGACCATAACGCACCAGAGTACTCAATACTTTTACCAGGCTAAAAATTCTAATTTAGTCCAGAAATAGCCGTCGAAACGCCTTGAGCTCTGCCGTCGGGGTCATACTTTTTCCTATATATATATATGTATATATATGTCTATCTGTATTTACCTCTATCTGTCTTTTTCTGTCTTTGTCTCCGTTGCTCACTCTTTCTGTCATAAAATCATGAAGTGTGTGCATATATATGTGTCTATGTGCGTGTATATATGTATGTGTGTATGTATGTATGTATGTATGTATGTATGTATGTATGTATGTATGTATGTATGTATGTGTGTGCGCGCGCGCGACTAAAGACAAAATGAGATAAAGGAGAGACCAGACCAGAGACCACACGAATCACAGTTTACCTTCCTAGCACCTAACATCCCTTTCACTAAGTAGATTATCATTATCATTATTATTCAAATGTTAGATTAGCAGAATCGCTAGAGCGTGGGACGAAATGCTCCTGGTCCTTCACATTCTGTGTTCGAATCCTGCCAAGGTGAAAGTAGCTGCTCATTCTTCACGAGTTTGATAGAATAGTGCATTAGTTAAGTACTGGAGCCGATCTAATCAACCTTCTCGTCCCTCCCAAATTGATGACCTTCTAACTATGTTAGAAAACATTATTGTCCCTTTACGAACTGAGTTCAAATCCCGCCGAGGTTAACTTTGCCTTTCATCCTTACGGGGTCGATAAAATAAAGTACCAATAATACACTGGGATAATTGCTGGCCTTGTGCCAAAAGTAGAAACAATTATTATTATTATTACACACACGTGTGTGTGTATGTGTATTGGTGTGTATGTGATATACTACATATTTTGTGGACTATTTTTGTTGGCTCTGGTGGTAAAACAAATATACATTCTTCATTTTAGGACTATCTGCCTATTTCTCTCTCTCTCTCTCTCTCTTTATATATATATATATATATATATATATATATATATATATATATATATATATTTTCATCCAGCCATCTATCTACTTGTCTCTCTATCGGTGTACCAAACTATCTATCTTTGTAGCTATCCAACTATCTA
>OZ024746.1:53680273-53705273 GCA_964016885.1 Eledone cirrhosa
TTACCAGGTAACATTGCTTTCCTAAAGATATTTCGTTTCGTCTGATTGTGCGAAAATATTTATTGTTAAAAATTGTTTCAGATTTTTTTTTATTTTAAAAACAAATCAATTTTCTTTGAAATACATGAATAATGTCATAATGACTCGAACAATAACAACAACAACGATAATGATAATAATAATTATAATAATCATAAGATAGTGATAAAAGAACGAAAAAGAACAAAGGTGGGAAAAAAACAGAGAGGAGGGAAACTCTACGGCCCTGGCTGGATTGTATTTCATAGCTGTACCCTGCGAAGGTGAGTTAGCAAAATCATTGCCACAGAGAGCAACCACTAATATCCGGGGTTTCAGCAATTGCGCTTAGTGGAGCACATTCCTCAGCCGAGGGGCCCTCCTCTAAAATTGGCGGAGGAAAATAGCTATCCGGGAATCAAAGATACGAGAGGATGTTTCACAAAAACTTGTTTGCGCCTACACACGCACTCTCGCGCGCATATATATGCAGTGTTAACATCATATTTAATATAGAAATGGCTGCTACAGGACTAGAACTGTTTCATTCAAAAGATGATTTCTTTTGAATGAAACAGTTCTAGTCCTGTAGAAGCCATCTCTCTCTCTCTCTCTTTCTCTTTCTCTCTTATATATATATATATATATATATATATATGTATATATATATATATATAGGCACTTCTGTCTACATTTTCCCCTCTCTAAAAGTAAATTATTCGATCTTTTCAATTATTATTTATAATGATAAACTATTATTACACTCATTTTCTGTGTTTAGGTGGTTCAAATTTCAATTTCTCCTAACGTTCCGTAAAAGTTTATTTATAATTATATAATCACACACACACACACACACACACACACACACACACACACACACACACACACACACACACACACATATATATATATATATATATATATATAAATAAAACGCAAGTGTCATGTGGAAACAACTTTCTGCCAGATTTGTTTTGGAATTGGTAATCTAATATTTTCTACCTACTTCTTTTTTTTCGCTCAACGTTGGTCAGTAGTCAAACAACATCTGTAGCTACATATGTATCTATCTCTGGATAATAACTACAACAGCATCAATCCATCTATCTACCTCCTGTCTAGCTATCTATCTATCTAATAAATAAATAATGAATAAATAAATAAAGAAAGATATCTATCTATCTACCCGCCTGTCTGTTTGTCTGCCTATCTATCTATCTGCCTATCTATCAAACCGCCACCCTCCTTCAAAAATGAGGGAGAGGCGGTTTTCCTATGTGTTATGGCTATGGTGAAAGAGGTTGTATGGCGGACGAGGTTAAAAGGGCTGAGGTCAGAGAGCTTTCTCTCCGGCGAGCAACTCATTTGTTTTTTCAAATATCATTTTGGAAGAAGAATCAGGATGGAGGAAGAGGTGCTGAACCCCAGCAAATTTTATAAAAGGTGTGTGAATGTGGCAAAGATGGCCCGAGTGGTTGGGCCTTCTATATAAGCCTGTAGGTTGAGGAAAAAGAGGAAGAGAGGAAGGGAGTACTCACTCTTGGTGCTCCTGGAGATGAAGGCTGTACATTTTTTCGGGGTGTGTACAACCCCTGTGTAACGCCTCCCCCCTATTGGGGATATCAATTGTTATTTGTTATTTTATTAATAGTTTTATTTTCATATACCTGTATGTAAACTCCCCATTTGTATTTGTCTCCTTCTTTTGTGCCCTTGTGGCTAATAAAGAAATTTATCTGCCTATCTATCTATCTGTGTCTGTATGTCTACGTATCAACCTACCTATATATATATTTATTTATCGATCAATCTATCTCTATTTATCTCCTAACCTAACTGCCTATCTGTCTGCTTACACACACACACACACACACACACACACACACACACACACACACACACACACACACACACACACACACACACACACACACACACACAACTATCAGCCTATTTTCCTTTTTATCCGCCTGTCAATCTATAGTTATCTATTTATGCATTTTTGTACAAGAACAACAAATACAATTAAACATTTAATCAAAAATAGATAGATAGTTTGCTAAACAGACATACAGGTAAACCCACAGGTAGAACAATGACATCGAAATTCAGTGGATATAGTTTTGGTAATGATTAAAGAAATCACTGAAAAAATTATTCTAATTGTTTTAAATGAATACCTGTTTGTTTTACGTTCTGCAATTTAGTGGATAGAGAAAAAGGTGAACGATTAAATAAGTATTGTGGTTAACACAATCGACATAAAACAAGTCAGTCTGCTAACATAGCCACAGTGTAGTGACTGGAACCACTAAAAGAGCAAACCCCACAGTTCTGAAATTCATATTCGAGAGCCTTAACTAAGTGGGCATTTTGTTAGCACGCACACACACACAGACACACGTATATATAATAGTTATGTGATTACGTATGTGTGTGTGTGTGTGTGTGTGTGTGTGTGTGTGTACAGACATCGTTGTATATACATACACACATACAGATACACAAATGCGCATACACGTCCACATTACAAACACATCATATGCTTATATCAAACTGTGCAGCTAGACAACCTTGAAATTATGAGATAATAATAACAATGATAATAACAGCAATAAAAATAACAATAATAGCATTGAAGATGATGATGGTGATAATAATAGGATTGTAAGTAAGATGACAATGGTGATGATGGTAACAATAGCAACAGGGGCAATAACTATGTACGTAATAATAATAATAATAATAATAATAATGATAGCATTAGCAGTAGTAGTAGCATCATCATCTGCAGCAGCAGAAATAGCAGCATCCGTAGTTGTAGTAGTGGTATTAGTAGTAGTAGTAGTAGTAGTCGTAGTAGTATGCAAAAATGCAATAGTTATGTAAATACAGAAGATAAAAGACGGGTAAGCAGTCAGTCAGTAGAGGAATTATATTTAACCTTCAGTGCGTCTGGTTAAGAACCATTAACAAGAAACGTATGTATGCATCTATAGGTTATATATATCTCACTCTTACTACACACACACACACACATGCAGAGACACATATAGATATGTTGTGTCTTATTTAAGTAACCATTAACAATGAGAAAATATGCCAGTTTCAAAGAGAGAGAGAGAGATTGAGAGCGACAGAGAGAGTGTATGTGAAGGTGCGTGTGTGTGTGTGTGTGTGATGGTGTGTATATGTGAGTGTGTGTGTGTGTGTGTGTGTATGTGTGTGTGTGTGCAATGTGGAAATTATAAATACATCTAGAAATCTAAAAATATCAACAAACGTCTATTAGGTATGGCAGAACATATGTGCAGCATGCTATAGGTGTGTGTGTATATATATATATATGCAGACAGACACACATATACATATATATTTACATTTCTCTCTCTCTTTATATATATATATATATATATATATATATATATATATATATATATATATATATATATATATATATATATATATATATATATATATAACGAAGGAGTTGTGGTAAGGAACCAGATAGACCTAACGCACCAGAATACTCAATACTTAGGGTAGTAAAGTGGGTAATAGGAAAATGAATGACCCCGACGGCAGAGCTCAAACCGTTTCAACGGCTATTTCTGGACAGAAAAAGCCGTCGAAACGGTTTCAGCTCTGCCGTCGGGGTCATACATTTTCCTATATATATATGCATATATATATATATCTGTATGTATACGCACACGCACGCACACGCACACACGCACACGCACACACACGCGCGCACACACACACACACACACACACACACACACACACACACACACACACACACACACACACACACACACACACACACACACACACACACACACACACACACACACACACACACACACACACACACACACACATATATATACGACGGCCTTCGCCTGGCAATAAATTGGTCGACCGAGGCTAAAGTAAAGAAATACTCGCGTGCAAGTTGCCATGCAATGGGATCGAAACCGAAGGCAAACTTTGTAACCACGAGTTGCCTTCTCTCGTGTGTATTTAGATAAACACGTCAATGCACATATGTATGCAGAAACATATATAGAAACTATTAGATTGTCGTTTAATATCATCTCATGCTGCTCTAGTACACTCAGCTGAAAATGAGTACCAGTTGTATTTGAGGGTTTAACACAATGATCGAATGCTGTCCTATGCAAGGTGGACTCTTTACTCACAATCGCTTCACGCCATACAAACCGAGATATGCATCTTTTGATGACTTTTGCATTGTACATCTTGCAAGGTGCCCCCAAATTCATTGTCCTCACTATGCAGAATTAGTGGAGTTACCGGTTTCGTAGCCGACGACTTGGCCATAGGATAAGTTGTAATTGTAATTGGTTTGATTTTACTAGTAGCGGTTAATGTTCACTGTAAAGACATCCTACTCATCAGCTATCGACTGAAGATGACAACCATTTCGGCTACTTTCGACAATACCCTTCTCTACTTTTGTTGTGTTGAGCAGGTTCTTTTTGTTCCCATTGTCGAGCGGTCGATGGAACACTTTGGTCCAAAATCTGAAATTTGTATAAGAAATGTAGTAAAATTTGTATAAGAAATGCAATAAAATACAATTTGATTATAGACCATTCTGATTAATATATAATTAATCTTATTGTCTCATTCTCTGTCCCTAACGCATACGTTATCTATGTGTGTGTGTATACATATATACACACGTGTGTGTGTGTGTGTGTGCGTGTCAGAGGGTGTGTGTTTGTGTAGATATATTTTGTCTACTGATTTATATACTTTTTTCTAGATGTATGAAGAATTGTGCAAGGGATACACGAAGGGGTTGATTGTCAAAACTTTTCGGGGATTCTGTACCACACACACACACACACACACACACACACACACATAATAACTAACAAATAGTTATCGCTCTACATGGCTGAATACAATAAATGTCATCTCAGTTTTTTTCGAATATCAAGAATGAGGGGCTCATTCTACTGACATGGCTTAAGAGAGGTTGTTTGCATAATTGCAAACGAATGGAATATTATTATTAATATTAGAAAAACTCATATTACATTTATATATATATATATATATATAGGGGTTAAGGTGCAAGTTAATTGTGTCCATAGATGGTATGCCAAATAAACACTCGATGCTCTTGGGGAGCAAACTCTCAGACGCGAGTCTACCTTTTAAAACATATCTGAGGAGCTTCCGATTTCAGAATCAGGTTCGATCATTAATAGATCGTTTCTCGAGCTGATCGACAGTGAAACGTATGTAATATGTAATTAAATAAGTATATGATGCAACGCTGATTGTTTGTTCCTTTACATATTGATACTATATATATATATATATATATATATATATATATATAGGAACAAGTAAGATCCCGACGGCAGAGCTCAAGCTGCTTCGACGGCAAATTCTGGACGTCCAGAAAAGCGTCCAGAATTAGCTGTCGAAACGGTTTGAGCTCTGCCGTCGGGGTCTTATTTGTTCCTATTACCCACTCTACTACCCTAAGTATTGAGTACTTTGGTGCGTTATGGTCCATCTGGTTCCTTACCACATTTCCTTCGTTATATATATATATATATAAAACGAAGGAAATATATATATATATATATATATACACACACAAACCTCACCCGGATTATTGCACACACACAAACACACACGCACACACACACACACACACACACACACACACACACACACACACACACACACACACACACACACACACACACACACACACACACACACACACACACACACACACACACACACACACACATACACACACACACACACACACACACACACACACACACACACACACACACACCACACATACACACACACACACACACACGGCTATTATGGGAGTCGAACAACAAGTACATGAACTAACACATCATCCTCTATCAAAGCCAGGAAGTAGAGTATAATCATAAAAGTAAAGTCTCTATCATATCTAAGAAGTCTTTACCAGTTTCATCTGTTTAATAGGAAGCTACTATGAAAAACCAAAAAGTATTGTTGGACAGTGGGAGGAGGGATAACCGCTTTACATCTGGCCTTCCTGCTATGTTACTACGTCACGGAGCGGTTGACGGGCGCCATCGTCAACAGCAGGTGGTGGGGATCTCTCAAAAGAGAGATTAGAGTAGTCTCTATAGAATTTAGTAAGGAGTTAGCCTCCAATAGAAATAGGAAGGAAAGGGAGTTGGTAGATAGTGTAGAAGAGGCAATTAGAAGCGGCGACGTGGCCAGAGTGCTAGCGTCGAGAACGGCCCTGGGCCAGTTCTTCGACGCGAAACACGAAGGCTGCATCGTCCGAAGCAAAATACGTGCTCTGGGAAACGAGGGGACCAAAGCTGTTAGCTGGGCCCGCGTGACAGAAGCCAAAAGAGGGAGCAGATCCACTATCCGGTTTTTGCGAGACCAGGATGGACGGGTGATCCTTGAACCTAAGCAGATGTGCGAGGCTTTTCAAAAGCACTTTGCCGAATTATTCGGAAGGGGCGGGGGGCCGGTTGGGGACGTGGACTTCGGTCCATACCTCGACGGCCTGCCGCGTCTCTCGGACAGGGAGGCGAAGTCCTGCGAGGAGCCGATTTCAGCCGCTGAGATAGAGGACGTGCTGAGCCAATGCGGCAAACGCAAATCCCCGGGTCTCGATGGTCTTCCATACGAACTATATCTAGCTATGCCGGACTTGTTCCCCGAACTCCTCGAGGCGGTCTACTGCAACTGGCGACAGAACGGGAGAATTCCCTGTGCTGTGACCAAGGGCATAGTCACGCTAGTGAGGAAGGACGAGAACAAGGGGGACGATATAAATAATTTCAGGCCCATAACTCTGCTAAATACAGAGTTACAGATTTTGGCCAAGGTGCTAGCAAAGAGGTTGGCGCTTGTCGTGGGCAACCTGGTGGGAGATGCGCAGACATGTGCTATCCCGTCCAGGTCCATCCACGATAACCTCCACCTCATGCGATACATCATAGAGAGGGTTGGGAACGAACCCGGCTTTGGTGGGGCCCTGATCAACTTGGATCAATCTAAGGCATTCGATAGGGTCGACCATGGTTACCTGGATGCGGTGCTAGCGGCGGCAGGCTTCGGACCCGTTTTCAGGGGCTGGATCAATGCCATGCACAGCAGCCGCACCTGCTCTAGGGTCAAGGTGAACGGCTACCTCTCGGAGCCGTTCGAAATCGCGCGGTCCATCCGACAGGGGTGCCCTCTCTCCTCCCTTCTGTATGTAGTGACTCTAGAGCCACTGCTGCGGAAGTTGGAGTTGTTGCAGGGCATCCCGTTGGAACCGGGATTGCGGAAAGCGGTGTCAGCCTACGCCGATGACGTAACAGTAATGGTGTGGACGGCCTCGGAAATCGGGGCGATCGGCACCTTACTGGAGGAGTACGAAAGGTTTACAGGGGCTAAGCTGAACCGGGACAAGTCGATCGGTCTGCAACTCGGCACGTGGGGGCAGATCGATGCCCTCCGATGGCGTCGTCGGGCGCTGGACGGAGGGCCCGGTGAAATTGCTCGGGGTCTGGTTCGGACCAGACCTCCAGGTGGAGAAGAACTGGGGTGAGGTGACGAGCAGGGTGTTTGCACTGACCCAGAAGTGGGCCGAGTGCAAACTGTCCCTGAAAGGTCGGGCGGAGGTGGCGAACACTTATATAGCGTCCGTCATCTACTACCGCCTGACCGTGGTGCCTTGCCCAAGGGAAACGCTTGCCAAAATGGAGCGCGCACTTTTCCAATTCCTTTGGAAGAAGCGGGCTCCTATGGTGAGGAGATCCATCTGCTGTCAACACCCTTCGAAAGGAGGGCTGGGGATGCCGTGGCTGATGATACGTAAACACGCATTAAGGCTACGGCACCTTCAGGTATTCCTCTCCGGTCAACCGGTGTGGGCCCCGTTTGTGAGGCGAGCCTTTCCCAGACTCGTCTCACTCACCGAGCTGCAATCCTGGGTCAAGCAAAGACCGAGAAAACTGGGCGCCTGGCACACCGAGTGTGCCCAGGCGCTCACGGCTCTCTGGCAGGCGGACCCGGCTATCAGTGGAGAATCCACCTCGTCATTCTATAGAGGGCTGGTGGTTAGCAGGTGCGACGACGCCCTCGGAGAAGCCCTAGGCATGGAGGAAGACGAACTGGCCAACCTGTTCGGTAGGACATTCAGCCCGGGACCCATGGATAACTTCCAGAGGTCCCTGGCCTGGCAATGCTACAGAAGGGCTCTGCCCGTTCGAGAAAGGCTCTACAGACACGGGCGCCCGGGTAGGGACCCATCGAAAAAGGTCTGTCCCAGATGCGTGTGCGACGAGGAAACCGTTGCACACGCATTGGTACACTGCTCGGGCATTGCCGATCTGTGGGGCTATGTCGAACAACTGCTGTCAAGGGTGGGACCGATCCGGTTGACCACCGAGTCTATTGTAACGATCAAGCCACCTCCCCTCTTCAAAAACGAAGGAGAGGCGGTGTTTCTGTGCGTAATAGCCATGGCGAAAGAGGTTGTATGGTGGACGCGTCTGAAAGGACTGAGGTCAGACACCTTTCTCTCTGGCCAACAACTGGTCCGTTTCTTCCGATATCATTTCGGAAGAAGGATCAGGATGGAGAGAGAGGTGCTGCACCCCAGCCGTTTCTATGAAAGATGGGTGAAAGTGGCGAGAATGGCCCGTGTGAATGGGCCTTCACTCTACATCAGACTATAGGTGAGGAAGATGAAAGACCAAGGGAGCACCCCTTCTCTGTGCTCCTGAGGAGAAGGGTTGCACACCTTTTTCGGGGGGGGTGTGCGACCCCCCAAGGCGCCTCCTCTCTATTGAGGACTTTGTTATAAATTTTATTTTTTGTTATATTTTATTTTATTTTTATATATTGTTATTGCCTCCTCCTTATTGAGGACGCCTTGTTTTGTAAACTCCCCCCATTGTACTTGTCCCACTTTTGATGCCCTGGTGGCAAATAAAAGAAACATATCTATCTATCTATCTATTTATCTATCTATCTATCTATCTATCTATCTATCTATCTATCTATCTATCTATCTATCTATCTATCTATCTATATATCTATCTATCTATCTATCTATCTATCTATCTATCTATCTATCTATCTACCAGACGTGTGTAACTTCGCGGAGAAGTTTTCGTTATTTTATGTAAGAAAAAAACGTGATTTTTCAGTTAAATGTTATATTATTGTGTAACTTGACCCCCCGTCTGGACCTTCAGGTGGTGGGTCAACTCATTTTCTCCCCTACAGGGACGAAATATTCGTTTGAAAAATTTTTTCTCCATCGAATTTTTGAAAAAATATCGTAAGAAGTTTGATTACGTTATGAATGCTGCGTTCAACGATAATGGTGGTGGAGAGTCGGTAAGACTATATAGCTCGCAGTCAACATCGTCTTCTTCCCTAGATACTATGGAGATGGAAAGACGAAATGAAAATGTAAAAACAAATTCATATCCAAACAACACAAATGACAACAACAACAAAGAAAAAAATAAAGACAACACCAATAATACCAGCATCAAAGACAACAACAACACCAACACCAAGGAAAATACGAATAATATCAACATCAGTGACAACAAGAATAACAACAACAATAACAACAATAATGACAACACCACCAACACGGATAATTCCACAAAGAAACCAAAAATCCCCTTTGCACAGACAGTTCAGAAAAAGGAGGACTGACATATCTTGACATAACAAATGCCGAACAACTTTTAAAGGACGCTAGGAGATATGTCACTTTCGAAAAGAATGATGCTTTCAGCATCAATTCTCCGGTAGAAATCCGCAAGGAAACTGCTCTCAAAACGATAGTTTTTAGGACAGTTTCCAATTCTACAGAATTGTCACAGAAAGAAATTGAACTGGTTTTCAAAAATTCAATGAATGATATTTCATTCATTCAAAGAGGCAAACTCTTTGGGAGTATTTCGGTACTCATGAAGGATCAACTGACGGCCCCAAATTACTCTGTGTCGCCAATTGTATCCAACCTGTATACCTTTTTCCCTACATACATGGGGAAAAGGACACAAAAGATTAAAATCACGAGTGTCACACCAAAGGTGAACATATGGTGGATACTGTGCGGCTTCATCAATTTTGATGAAGACAGAATACTGTCAGTAGGAAAGTCCCCCAGAGATGTATTCAATGGGACTAGCATTGAAGTTCTGGTGCAAATGAGCCCAGAGCGAATAGCTATGATCCCACAACGTGTACTCCTGGACGGACTCACCTACATAAACTTTTCGGTTGAGGGTAGGCGGCCTTCATGTTACCACTGCTTTAGCAGGGGTCACCTGAGGGCTTCCTGTCCTAAATTAACGAGTAAAAAAAAAGGCTCTTCTGCCGACACCCATAAAAACCAACCAACCACCAACACCACCACAACAACAACAACACCAACACACAAAAATAAACACAACAAACACAGTTCCACCTAAAACCACTGCAAAATCACATACAGACACAACACCTCCCCAATCACACAGACGATACAACAGATGAGGCTATCTCGCCATCACCCAGTGAAGACGAGGGAGAACCGCATCGCTCGAAAAGAAAGAAAAGACATCACAAAAGCAAAAAACCATCAAACACTACCACAAACATACAACCACCAACACAAACAACAAAAACATCACAAACAAAACCCCCGCTTCCTGAAAACAAAATACCTACAACAAAACGAAAGCACACACAAGAACTACATACAAAAACAAACACAACACAGGAAAATTACACTTACACTTACATAAACACTGAAAACAAAACACTAATGGAAACCATCACGAACAACCCTTCGGTGAAAACCGAAGGGAAAACTTTCGCCCACTCTATTAAAAATAACAAAAAACTGAACCTAAAACTGATTAGGGTCCCTATACAAACTTATAGGTCCCTAAAAGAAACATTTGAAAAGGATGTGGGGAATTCCTGCGTGAAACCACTTAACGGCGTCCTTCTCAAATGTCTCCCCACCCCAGACAACCCATCCCACCAGACCCCACCCCACCAAACATCTCCGTCCCCACCCCGCCGGAAACCACCACCCACCCAGACAACCCCTCCAACACCCCCATGGAAATCGTGCAGCCTGGTCCCCAGGAGACGAAGGGTGAGTGATCTCTTTTCCTCTTTTAACTTTTCAGCACCAACATGGCCAATATAAGAGTTGGATGTGTGAACGTACGCGGCCTGGGAATGCCCTGGAAACAGGGCAAACACTTAAACGACCTCAGGTCGCACAGTATGGATGTGGTGGCCATTTGCGAGTCCAGGATCCACAGCGAGAGACAGCCTGTCCCCATCTTCGATGACTTTGAGATCTACGCATCTCTCTGTCAACCGGGGGGTGGGGAGGAGTTGCCGTTTTGCTGCGGAAACACCTGGGCCTCGTAACACAGACGGTACATCTGGACCCAGAGGGTCGACTGGTGGTCCTAGACGTTGACGGTAGTGAAGGTGGAGCCTTCAGGCTGGTGGCCGCATATGCCCCATCCGGGACACCGCGGCCAGACTTCTTCAAACGTCTAGAGACTTTTTTGGGAACGTCCCGCTCCTTGCTTTTAGTGGGGAACTGGAATGGAATCCTAGATGCACGTTGGGACTATGTGGGAGCATGTCCCGATAAAGGGGGGTGTAACAGCCTCAAACAGTTAATCGACCGATCTGACCTGGCCGATAGATATCGATTAGATTTTCCGACTGTGCCACTGTGGACGTGGACTAATCGCAGCGGAACATCTAGATCGTACCTAGATAGGGTTCTAGTTAGAAATAAGGATAGGGACATGTTAAGCTGTCCACAAATGTTCATGGTTGCCTATTCAGACCTGCATGGCCAACCTTGATAGAACCCATAGACAAGGACCCGGCTACTGGAAGCTGAACTTGTCGCTACCGACAAACAAATCCTACAGTAGACGGATTAGCACGTTAGTTAAACAGCACTTGACAGGGGCCATTGTCAACAACAGATGGTGGTACTCTCTCAAGAGGGCAGTTAGATTAGACTCGTTAGTTTTTAGTAAAGAATTAGCGTTAGATAGAAATAGAACTGAGAAGGAACTGGTAGATAAAGTAGAAGAGGCATTTAGAAGTGGCAACGTAGCCAGGGTGCTAGCAACGAGAACGGCCTTGGACCAGTTCTTCGACGCAAAGCACGAGGGCTGCGTTGTCAGAAGCAAAATAAGTGCTCTGGGAAACGAGTGAGCCAAAGCTGTTAGCTGGGACCGAGTGACGGAGGCAAAAAGTGGCAACAGTCCACGATTCGGTCTTTGAAGGACCAAAACGGACGCGTGATACGTGAGCCGAAGCAGATGTGTGCGGCCTTTCAGCGGCACTTTGCTCAACTGTTCGGGCGGGGCGGCGCGCCAGGAGGGGCTATGGATTTCGGTCCATACCTCGACGGCCTACCGCGACTCTCGGACAGCGAGGCAAAGTTCTGCGAAAAGCCGATTTCAGCCGCTGAGATAGGGGACGCGCTGAGCCAATGCGGCAAACGAAAATCTCCAGGTCTCGACGGTCCACCCTATGAATTTTACGTAGCAATGCCGGACTTATTCTCCGGTCTCCTGGAAGCGGTCTACTGCAACTGGCAACAGAACGGGAGAATTCCCATTTCTGTAACCGGGGGCGTGGTCACACTAGTCAGGAAGGACGAGAATAAGGGGGATGACATAGGCAACTTCCGGCCCATAACTCTGCTAAACACAGAGTTACAGATTTTGGCCAAGGTGTTGGCAAAGAGGCTGGCACTTGTCGTCGAGAACCTGGTGGGAGAAGCGCAGACATGCGCAATCCCGACCAGGTCCATACACGACAACGTCCACCTCATGCGATACATCATAGAGAGGGTAGGGTGTAAACCCGGCTTCGGTGGGGCCCTGATCAACTTGGATCAGTCTAAGGCTTTCGATAGGGTTGACCATCGTTAGCTGGATGCGCTGCTCGAGGCGGCAGGCTTCGGACCCGTGTTCAGGGTCTGGATTGTTGCAATGCACAACAGCAACATCTGCTCAAAGATCAACGTGAACGGCTACCTCTCGGAGCCGTTCCATATTACGCGATCCATTCGACAGGGATGCCCTCTCTCCTCCCTTCTGTACGTACTGACTCTAGATCCACTACTGCGGAAGTTGGAGCTATTGCAGGGCATCCCGCTGGAACCGGGAATGCGGTCGAGCGCCTCGCAAATCGAGGAAGTCGGCACCTTACTGAAGGAATACGAGAGTTTCACAGGAGCGAAGCTGAACCGGGACAAGTCCATCGGTTTGCAACTCGGATCGTGGAGAGGCAAACCAATGCTTTCCGATGGCGTCGTCGGACGCTGGACGGAAGGACCCGTAAAGCTGCTCGGGGTCTGGTTTGGTCCGGACCTCCAGGTGGAGAAGAACTGGAACGAAGTGTTTGCACTCACCCAGAAGTGGGTCGAGTGCAGACTATCCTTGAAAGGTCGAGCGGAGGTGGCGAACACTTTTATAGCGTCCGCCATCTACTACCGCTTGACCGTCGTGCCTTGTCCAGCCAAAACGCTCTCCAAAATGGAGCGCGCGCTCTTCAAATTCCTTTGGAAGACGCGGGCTCCTTTGGTGAGAAGATCCATCTGCTGCCAACACCCTTCTAACGGAGGGCTGGGGATGGCGTGGTTGACGATGCGCAAACACGCGCTCAGGCTGCAGCATCTCTACGTATTTCTCACCGGACAACCGGTGTGGGCCCCATTCGTAAGGCGAGCCTTCCCACGACTCGTCTCGCTGACCGAGCTGCAGTCCTGGGTCAAGCAAAGACCGAGGAAAATGGGCGACTGGCACATCTAATGTGCTCAGGCGCTCACAGCCCTCTGGCAGGCGGACCCGGCGATCAGTGGAGACTCGACTTCGTCATTCTATAGAGGGTTGATCCGCAGCAAGTGCGACGACGCGCTCGGTGAAACTCTAGGCGTAGAGGAAGATGAACTGGCCAGTCTGTTCGGTAGGACCTTCCGCCCGGGACCGATGGACAACTTCCAAAAGTCCCTGGCCTGGCAGTGCTACCGAGGAGCTCTACCAGTTCGAGACAATCTCTACAGACATGGGCGCCCGGGCAGGGACCCTGCAAAAAAGATCTGTCCGAGGTGCGTGCGTAACGAAGAAACCGTCGCGCATGCATTCATACACTGCCCGGGCGTTACTGACCTCTGGGGCTATGTAGAACGACTATTGTCGCGGGTGGGACCAATGCAGTTGACCACCGAGTCCATTGTCATGATCAAACCCCCACCCGCCTTCAAAAACGAAGGAGAGGCGGTTTTCCTTTGTGTGATAGCTATGGCGAAAGAGGTTGTATGGTGGACAAGGTTGAAAGGGCTGAGGTCAGACACCTTTCTCTCCGGCCAACAACTGATTCTTTTTTTCAAATACCACTTTGGAAGAAGAATCAGGATGGAGAGAGAGGTGCTGTACCCCAGCAAGTTTTATGAAAGGTGGGTGAAAGTGGCGAGAATGGCCCGAATGAATGGGCCTTCTCTCTATATCAGACTGTAGGTTGAGGAAAAGGAGGAGGAGAGGAAAGGAGTACAAACTCTTCGTACTCCTGGAGATGAGGGTTTCACATTTTTTCGGGGGTATGTGTTACCCATATGAACTGTCTCCCCCTATTGGGGAAAATCGACTAATTTTTTAAATTGCATTTGTGATAACATTTTACACGTTTTTATTGTATGTAAACTTCCCCCTTTGTATTTGTCCCCTTCTTTTGTGCCCCTGTGGCTAATAAAGAAACATATCTATCTCTCTTTCTGCTTGACGCGTGGAACATCGCCGGTAAGCTTTTTTGTTAATTTCTATGCAAAAAACCAAACTAATTGTTTGAAAAAACATAACACTTTGTAGATTAACCCCAAGCTGAATTGTCAGCTGGGCGGTAATCCCATTTTTCGCCCCTGTAGGGGCAAAATTTTATTTTAAAAATTTGTTTTAAAATATCATATTTTACAAACTAAATAACTTGACCAACACAAGAACGCCGGAGAACGTTAATAGAGAAAAGTGAGAGGACGTCGCCATAGATACAAGTGTCAACAAAGAGAAAAATATATTAACACTTGAAAATTTTAAAATTTCTACCGTCGAAGCGGAGAAAAATAACAATAACACAGGAAAACACAGGAATTAAACCCATTAACATACATACACATGAAAAAGACATAAACAACTCTACAGATACATATACACATAATGTTTCACCTCGACAAGGAACTGAGATTTCCAACAACGATAACAACAACAGCAACACCACACAAAAAAAGAAAATGTCTTTCGCTGAAACAGTGAACAAAAAACAAGATTTTATAAATCTTGATATCTCTAACGCAAGAGATAAGCTCCAGCAAGGGAGAAAATTCGTAACTTTCGAAGAAAGAGGTGGGTTTAGAATTAACTCAGCCCTTAAAATAAAGGAAGAAACAATCCGCAGATCAGTCACTTTTAGGACTGTGTCAAATTCCACAAGAAAGCCGACATTTGTTCACCAAGCAGATATAGAAGATACTTTCAAGGAAATTCTAGCAAATGTCGATTTTCTCCAGCGAGGAAAACAGTACGGAAGTGTTTCCGTACTGTTTAAAAGCGAGGCACTCGCCCCAAAAAACTCTGTGACACCAATGGTGTCAAAAGCATACACCTTTTTCCCTACATACATGGGAAAAAGGACACAAAAACTAAAACTAAAAAACATACCTCCAAACATTAACATATGGTGGATCTTGGCTGGCTTCGTAGAGCCAGAAACTGATATGATACTTTCAATACGAAAATCTATTCGACAAAGGTGGGCGGGCACAGATTTGGAGATTCTGTTGCAAATGAAACCGGAGAGAATCTCCAAAATACCCGAAAGAGTCGTTATTGATAATAACAACAGAATAAACATTTCGGTAGAAGGACGAATATTTCATTGCTTTCGCTGTGGTAGCACAGCTCACCTAAAAGCCTCTTGTCCACAAACACACAACAACATCATAAAAAAAACGCTATTACCAACACCAACACCAAAACAACCACCACCATCACCACAAGTACAACGACAGACGAAACGAGCAACCACACCAAAACAAACAGACACTCAACCAACAACAACAGAAAAAACAGAGACAACACCCCTGAAGAACACAGCCCCACTCCATCCCACTCCATCAAACACTACCACAAACACACATACCGAAACACCACCACCGCACAACATACCCTTACCCCACACACCTGACGATGATTATTCATCGGCGGATGAAGCTGCTTCTTCTTTAAGTGAAGAAGACGGAGAACCGCGGAAATCTAAAAAACAAAAAAAGAGACACCACAAAACCCCCAAACTCCAATCACCAACACCAACACACAACCACAGACACAAACAACAACACAAACAACACCACAGTCAAACATCCCCCTATCAGCAAAACCAGCACCAACACCACCCCAAACACAAGCACCCACCATAAAAAGAAAACTCCCGGACGAACAACAAACTAAAACAACACAACAAAAACACAAACAACAAGAGTTTGATGGAGGTCATCTCCCAAAACCCCAAGGTGGAGACGGAGGGAAAAACTTTCGTCAAGGCAGAATCGTCTCCACACCTTAAACTTATAAGGGTTTCTATGGAAACCTATAAAGACCTAAAAAATAAATGTTCACAGGACGTGGGCAACCCCTGCCACAAACCCATCAACCGCGTCCTGTTAAAATGTTTCCCCACCCCACCCAACACCCCATCCAGCACCCAAATGGAGATTGAACAACCCGATCTCCAGGAAACGAAAAGGTAAGTGCACCTTTCGTCCTTTTTCTCCAACTTTTCTTCACCAAAATGGCTAGTTTACGAGTTGGAACCGTGAATGTGCGTGGCCTAGGGATGCCCTGAAAACAGGGCTAACTTTTAAACGACCTTAGGTCACACAGTATGGATGTGATAGCCATCACCGAGTCCAGAATCCACAACAGGCAGCAACTAACCCCCATCTTTGACGACTTTGAGATCTACGCATCTCTCTGTCAGCCAGGAGGTGGAGGTGGAGTGGCTGTCATGTTTCGGAAGAACCTGGACGTCGGAGTACAGCAAGTACACTTGGACCCGGAGGGTAGACTGGTAGTCCTAGACGTGAACAGTATCGGAGGTGGAGCCTTCAGACTGGTGGCCGTTTATGCCCCGACCGGGCAATCGCAATCACGGCCAGACTTCTTTAAGCGTATAGAGTCTTTTCTGGGAACGTCTCGCTTCTTACTTATAGTGGGGGACTGGAATGGTATGCTAGATGCACGATGGGACTATGTGGGAGCGGGGTGCAACAGCCTCAAAACTTTAATCGGCCAATTCCAACTGGCCGATAGGTATCGACTGGATTTCCCGACTGCACCACAGTGGACGTGGGCAAACCGCAGTGGGACATCTAGATCGTATTTAGATAGGTTCTTCATTAGAGAAAGGGACAAGGAGATGTTAAGCTGTCCACGAATGCACATGGTTGCCTATTCAGATCACAAGTTAGTCGTCTGCTTAGTCAACCGTGATAGAATACATAGACAGGGTCTCGGATACTGGAAGCTGAACGTGTCGTTGCCGGCACGTAAAGCTTACAGTGGTCGGATAAGTAGACTAGTCAAACAACAGTTAACGAGAACCATCAGAAACAATAGATGGTGGTACTCTCTCAAGAAAGCAATTAGAATAGAATCGATAGGGTATAGCAGAGAGTTAGCCTTAGACAAAAACAGAATAGAAAGAGAACTAGTAGCCAAGGTAGAGGAGGCACTTAGAAGTGGCAACGCGACTAGAGTGTTAGAGTCGAAAACGGCACTGGACCAGTTCTTCGATGCGAAACACGAAGGCTGCGTGGTCAGAAGTAAAACACGTGCTCTAGGAAACGAAGGAGCGAAAGCTGTCAGCTGGGCCCGAGTGGCGGAGGCAAAAAGTGGCAACAAGTCTACGATTCGTTCTTTGAAAGACCAAAACGGACGCGTGCTACTTGACCCCAAGCAAATGTGCGCGGCCTTTCAGCGGCACTTTGCGCGACTGTTTGAGCAGAACGACGGTGAGCCAAACGGGGCAATGGACTTTAGTTCATACCTCGACGGCCTGCCGCGTCTCTCGAACACGGACGCCGAATTCTGCGAAAGACCGATCACGGACACTGAGATACGGGACGCTCTGGGCCGCTGCGGGAAACGCAAGTCACCCGGTCTAGATGGTCTACCCTACGAGTTTTACATAGGCATGCTGGACTTGTTCTCTGGCGTCCTCGAAGCCGTCTACTGCAATTGGCAGCAGAACGGGAGAATTCCCAGTTTTGCAGGCAAGGGCGTAGTAACGCTGATCAGGAAAAACGAGAATAAGGCGGACGAAATTAACAACTTCAGGCCCATAACTCTGCTCAACACAGAGTTAAAGATTTTGGCCAAGGTGCTAGCGACGATGTTGGCGCTTGTCGTCGAGAACCTGGTAGGGAAAGCGCAAACGCGTGCAATCCCGACCAGGTCCATACACGACAACCTCCACCTCATGCGATACATCATAGAGAGGGTGGGTAGTAAACCCGGCTTCGGTGGGGCTCTGATCAACTTGGATCAGTCTAAGGCATTCGATAGGGTCGACCATCGATACTTGGAAGCGGTTCTCAAGGCGGCCGGTTTCGGTCCCGTGTTCAGAGGATGGATCGAGGTGATGCACACCAGCATCTGCTCGAGGGTCAAGGTGAACGGCTACCTATCGGAGCCGTTCGCAATCACGCGTTCCATTCGACAGGGGCGCTCTCTCTCCTCCATTCTGTATGTATTGACTCTAGAGCCACTACTGCGGAAATTGGAGCTGTTGCAGGGCATCCCTCTAGAACCGGGACTGCGTAAAGCGGCGTTGGCTTATGCCGACGACGTTACGGTAATGGTGTCGAGCACCTCGGAAATCGGGGTGATCGGCAACTTACTGAAAGAATACGAAACGGTGACGGGAGCAAAACTAAACCCGGACAAGTCTGTCGGTTTGCAACTCGGTACGTGGAGAGGCAAACCGATGACATCCGACAGCGTCGTTGGACGCTGGACGGACGGACAGGTGAAATTGTTCGGGGGTCTGGTTCGGTCCAGACCTCCAGGTGGAGAGAAACTGGAACGAGGTCACGGCCAAGGTGTTTGCACTCACCCAGAAGTGAGCAGAGTGCAAACTGTCCTTGAAAGGTCGAGCAGAGGTCGCGAACACTTTCATAGCGTCCGTCATCTACTACCGCATGACTGTCGTGCCTTGTCCCCGTGAACACCTCGCCAAGATGGAACGCATGCTCTTCCAGTTTCTGTGGAAGAAGCAGGCTCCGCTGGTGAGGAGATCCGTCTGCTATCAGCACCCTTCCAACGGAGGGCTGGAAATGCCGTGGCTGATGATGCGCAAACATGCGCTGAGGCTGCGGCAACTCCAGGTATTTCTCACCGACCCCCAACCGGTGTGGGCACCGTTTGTGAGACAGGCTTTCCCACAGCTCGTCTCGCTGACGGAGCTGCAGTCCTGGGTGAAGAAAAGACCGAAAACGATGGGCGCCTGGCACATTGAATGCGCTCAGGCGCTCACAGTCCACTGGCAAGCGGGCGCAGCAACCAGTGGAGACTCCACTTCGACATTCTATAGAGGGATTGTACATTACAAGGGCGACGACGTGCTCGGAGAGACTGTGGGCGTCGAAGACGATGAGCTCACCAGTCTATTTGGTAGGACTTTCCTCCCGGGACATATGGACAATCTCCAGAGGTCCTTGGCTTGGTAGTGCTACCGAGGAGCTCTACCGGTTCGTGACAAGATCTACAGGCACGGACGCCCCGACAGGGATCCTTCCAAGAGGACGTGTCCAAGATGGGCGCAGGACATTGAAACAGTCCTGCACGCAATTGTACACTGCCCGGGCGTAACTGACCTGTGGAACTATGCAGAACAACTGCTGTCGCGTATGGGACAAATCCAGTTGACTGCCGAGTAAGGATCAAACCGCCAGCCTCTTTCAAAAACGAAAGAGAGGCGGTTTTCCTCTGTACGGTGGCTATGGTGAAAGAAGTTATATGGTGGACGAGGTTGAGAAGACTGAGAACAGATGCCTTTCTCTCCGGACAACAATTGATTCCCTTCTTTAAGTATCACTTTAGAAGGAGAATCAGGGTGGAGAGAGAGGCACTGCACCCCAGTAAATTTACTGAAAGGTGGGTGAATGAAGCAAAAATGGCCCGAGTGATTGGGCCTTCTCTGTTTATAAGCCTGTAGGTAGAGGAAGAGAGCAAAAGGAAGAAAGGAGCACTTGCACAACACGCTCCTGGAGTTGAGGGTTGTTCTATCGACAGGGTATTAAACAACCCATTTGTAGCCCCCCCCCCCCCCTATTGGGGATTTCGATTGTTGTAATTGTTTGTTTTTTATATTTTTTACCTGACTGTATGTATAATCCCCTGCATGTCTTTGTTTTGTCCGCTTTTCTTGTGCGCCCTTGTGGCTAATAAATAAATATATCTATCTATCTATCTCTCTATTTATTATTTTGTTCTTCTTCAAGGGAATTCAAAATAGCTATACTGTACTCTTTTATGGGGGAAGATTTACGTACACACACACAAGTGCGCGCGCACGCGCGCGCACACACACACACACACACACACACACACACACACACACACACACACACACACACACACACACACACACACACAGACACACATATATATATATGAATATATGTATTATGTATTCCCGTAGAAAAGCTAAAGGAAAGAAGAGTGCTCTCTCTCTCTCTCTCTCTCTCTCTATATATATATATATATATATATATATATTGAGAGAGAGAGATAGAGAGAGAGAATAGAGATTAGGTAGATAGATAAGGATTAAAAGAAAGAGAAAGTGGATAAAGAGGACTAGATCGAAAGACAGACATATAGAGCTGGGGAATGTTGGGTATCGATGTTATTTTATATGTAGATCTATTTGCAAGGGAACGTAAATTTGAATTTCTGCCATAGACGTAGTTTGTGCGGAATTAAATTTCTAAAGTAAATTTCCAGTCCTGCCTTCTGTTGGTATTTTAATGAATAATTAACTCTGTTCTTGCATCAGCCACGGGATACCACATCTACAATGGATGATTTGTATAACGTTGAGTGCTTTACTTAATCTATTGCATCCTCGCTAACCAACCGGAACCGCCAGTATACTAATTGGTAAACAACCTAACATAAATCATATATATATATATATATATATATATATACATAGTAGTTCAAGTTTGGTATAAATATCCATGTGTTTCGAGCATTCAGTCTATAGGACTAGTTAAGTATAATTAGTTACAACACTGACTGGTACAGGTACTTAAGTTTCATTGGGTTATATACCCCATTGGGATATATTAAGCAGAAGTAACCTACGTGTATATCAAACCGAGGCCTGGATTTATGTAGGAATGTCTGAGAGGCGGCCGAAATCCGTTTCCTGAACCACGAAACAACCTTCAATCATCATGACAAAGATCATACTACTCAGCTCATCAACCATATGTGGCATCTTAAAAGTAACGACACAGCGTTCTCCTTTAAATGGAAGATACTGGAAAAATCCACCACCTACGTCAATGGGACGAAATTTTGCCAGCTGTGAACTCGGAGATGTGGAACATACTCTCACAACTGGCTTCAGGAAATCGCTGCTTAAATACGCGCCGCGGCTGCTTCATTCGCTGTCCTCATGAAGCAAAATTTGCTCTGAAAATGGTCTAGACTGGATTAATTGAATTTATTTTCTTCTACATTTCAACGTAGCCCCTGGGCTCCATGTTAAGAGTTTACCTCGCTTTTCACATACATTGATAATTACATTCCTTTTCACATACATTATTTCAGGTATTTGTCTATTTATAGATAATGTCGGGATTACCTAGCCTTAGGACTCACCTATACTTTCTAAATTCTCTATGGTGGGAAGCTATTTCTTATTTTACGACAGGCTGAATGAGTTGAATTATATAACCCAACGAAACTTAAATACCTGTGTGTATCACAGTTGAAACTAATTATATATGTAATATATATATATATAACGAAGGAAATGTGGTAAGGAACCAGATGGACCATAACACACCAAAGTACTCAATACTTAGTGTAGTAGAGTGGGTAATAGGAACAAGTATGACCTCGACGGCAGAGCTCAAGCCGTTTCGACGGCTAATTCTGGACTAAATAAGAATTTTTACCAGGCTAAAAATTCTTATTTAGTCCAGAATTAGCCGTCGAAACGGCTTGAGCTCTGCCGTCGGGGTCATACTTGTTTCTATATATATATATATATATATACATATATAAAAGTGGTTACACAACAGTTAGTTCACCATACCGAGAACAACGGTATGGTGAACTAACTGTTGTGTAACCACTTCTACCTAACTCGTCCCATGGACTGAGTGCTCTACCACTACGGCTATTACCATCCAGTGTTCTACCACTATATATATATATATATATATATATATATATATATATATATATATATATATATATATATATATATATATATATATATATATATATATATATATATATATATATATATATATATATATATATATATATATATATATATATATATATATATATATAATGAAGAAATTAGCAAAACAAACAGAAAGAACAAGACAGTGAACGAAACATTTTTTTTTTAAAGGGGAAACCTTAAACGAATGTCACAGAACTCCAGGTTCACTGGCTGTTGAGATGGACTATCAACAATACAGCTGTTTCACCCATGGTCACAGCGTCTGACACAAGTGAAAGTGCTGTCCTATGGTGTAAGAGACGTGACAAAATAGCAACTTATAGCAATGAAACTGTGACAAGTATGCATAGACATGTGACCCATTGAAATTAATGTATATATATAATCAAGGTTTAGCAAATAGAGAAAAAGTTTTTAAATACATTTAAAAAAGTTTACTGTACCTACTATATTTACCCTTACCGCGCGGTTTCAAGTCTCAAAATAAATGGATAATCCATGCGGAAATCCATTGAGAAGAAGACTTTCGTCAGAGGGTTCTTCTCACTCGGAGAATATAAAATTCCCGAGTTCAAATCACGAACTGGTGCCATACAGAACTGTTCCCAGATGAGAGTGTATGATGAAAAAAAAAAAATCTTGTCTAGTGCCGTGTGTAAAAATAGAAGGCAAGGGCGGAAAGGTCAATGTCGTGCCACTAGAAATAGCAGCAGTTAAAACGACCAAAATGTTATCTCGACCAGGGGAGATTAAGTATGTTTTCCTACATGCAAAAAATGCATATAGGGACACATGTATTATCCAACCGTATACCTATGTGGTTCTATGGCAGGTTAATAAATTAATAAATTAACGAGCCAGAACATATATAATCAAGGTTTATATATATATATATATATATATATATATATATATATATATATATATATATATATATATATATGTATGTGTATATTATATATGTATGTATATATTATATATGTATATATATATTATATATGTATATATATATTATATATATATATATGTATATATTATATGTGTATGTATATATTATATGTATATATTATATGTATATATATATATTATAAGTGTATATATATATATATATATATGTAGATAAATCTACCAAGAGTTTACGGTAGTGTCTTTTTTCTTTTTTCTTTTTCTTTTCTTTCCTTTTTAATGTTTATTTATTATTTATTATTTTTTATTTTCTTAGTTTATAGATACATCTATAATAAGCAGTCTGCCCAAACCGTTGAATACTGACCTCTCCCCCCCTCCCACCTAATTTCTGTATCTTGATCTAAAAATGTGTGTGCCAGTGTTTATGTGAGTGAATTAATATCCATGTGCTTAGGATTTTATATCCACATATATATATGTGAGTGGGGGTGTGTGTGTGTTTGTATGTTCGTAGTTATGTGTATGTTTATGCATATACGCGCGTGTGTGTGTGATTGTACGGATATGTGTGAGTATGAGAATATGTGTATACACTTATTTCATATTTATGTGTCTATACGCATCTTATCTGTGCATTATAAACTTACAGAGACATTAACCTTGAAATTTTGTATTTGCATCCATCCTTTTGGTATGCGTATACAAGTTGAGCATACATTTTTGTAAAATATGTGTAAGGGTAGTTACATGTATATACACACACCGAACTGCATTAAACCTTTTGTATTTTCATTGGTCAATTTTGTTCCCAAACGGACCTGAAATTTTGAATTGTTGTTATTATCAATAAATATATTTCATTATTTCTGAAGACGGCGTATATATGTGTTGGTATGTATATTTAATCTTGATAGTTTGTATAATTTTGTATAATTTTGTACATAGATCTGTTGAATATGCATGCCAATTCTAACACATATATATCCTAGAAACGATCGTTAAATAATGAACTTTTTTTGTTTAATATAAGGAACTGTTTCATTGTTTTATTCATTATTTGTTTAATATTTTATCTTGACTCTGTATACCGTTTATCTTTCATCGAAAGTGATTTTTCATTACATCTCTTCTTTCCATGATATCCGGAATACATTGAGTTCTTCATACGGATTGGACACTACCGTAAACTCTTGGTAGATTTATCTACATAATTTTGCTCCTATTTTCACGGAAATATTCGTATTTTTGTACTGTATGTGTGTATTAATTTTATATTTATGTATATACATATATATGTATGATTTTATAAACCCATATACATTTAGTTGAGCTCTTTCAATTGTCCATCATCCATATCACAATGGAAAAACAATATTTGGGAACCTCTTTAAAAAACATACCAATACCTTCTAAGGATGACTTCTTACTCCTTATGATTCAAAAAACTAATAATTTTATC